>QBDW01005810.1:0-108175 GCA_003261595.1 Maconellicoccus hirsutus | reverse complement strand
GATAATCGACTTTGATATTTTGATTATCGATAATCGATTCTGATATTTTGATTTTGTACAATCGATTTTGATATTTCGATTTTTGATAATCGACTTTGACATTTTCATTTCCGATAATTGATTCTGATATTTTGATTTTTTACAATCGATTTTGATATTTTGATTTTCGATAATCGATTCTGATATTTTGATTTTGTACAATCGATTTTGATATTTCGATTTTTGATAATCGACTTTGACATTTTCATTTCCGATAATTGATTCTGATATTTTGATTTTTTACAATCGATTTTGATATTTTGATTTTCGATAATCGATTCTGATATTTTAATTTTGTACAATCGATTTTGATATTTCGATTTTCGATAATCGACTTTGATATTTTGATTTTCGATAATCGATTCTGATATTTTGATTTTTTACAATCGATTTTGATATTTCGATTTCCAATAATCGATTTTGATATTTTGATTTTCCACAATCGATTTTGATATTTCGATTTTTGATAATCAATTCTGATATTTCGATTTTTGATAATTGATTTTGATATTTTGGTTTTCAGTAATCGATTTTCATATTTTGACTTTCCACAATCGATTTTAATATTTCGATTTCCAACAATCAGTTCTGATATTTCGATTTTTAAATCTTGATTTTTGAAAATCGATTTTGATATTTTTATTTCTGGTATTCAATTTTGATATTTTTATTTTTGATGGTCGATTTCGCTCAATTCCAACGTATTAATTTCTTAATTGCGATAATTGATTGTGATGTTTCAATTTTAATTTACCAATTTCGATAATCGATTTTAACGCTTCGGTTTTAATTTATCGATTTTGATGTTTTGATTTAGATATTCATACGTATTTATTTCTTTGATCGATTTCAATTTGTCAATTTCAATAATCGATGTTGGTGTTTCGATTTTGATATTTCAATTTTTGACTCAGGTATTTAAATTTCGATCTTGGGATAATTTTGGTAACTTGATGAATAAGTGATGCTGCGAGTAAGTGTTCTCATCACGGTGCATTATATTTTGTGTGTATCACGAGCGCTTACGATATTTCAATTTCCCACCGAAATCAATTCAAATGAGCCGTTTACTTTCACGTAAATCTCACACTTTTCAGAGCCCTCGGCCCGCAACCCAATTACAGCCACGAATCTAACAACGACATACTCCTCCGACAATTCTCACCTTTTTTAACAGCGCACTTCTCCAGCGAAGGTGCGACGTTATGTTCGACACGAACATGTAAAATGACCTATTATTGCGCACCTAATCACCACCGCACTTTGGCCGAGCTGATTTTTTGATTTAGGTGAAAAAAAAGGACTTGTTAATCGACGGCCGGACTACAATACAATATGTAAAAATTAGTAAATAGTTTGACAATTGTTTTGACGTTGGCATTCGTGCTAGTAAATCGCGTTAGCTCGTGTATGACCTTAAATACTCGCTTTTTAAGAATCGCCAGAGAGGAATTTTGTGTAAAATGTTCCACGATATTAATATTCATCGCGGATGTTTCGTACAAAAAGGTTTTTTTGGTCAACCCTGAGAGCACGTTTTTTGGCGTCCGATTCACTCGTACCATGCAGAATGTAGATTGAGAATGCAACGCGACGATTGATTTCGTCTAATAATCCTTCAGCGATATTTGCTTTTTGATGATTCCGATAAAGAAATTATTCGCTTTGGAGAAATGACGCAGATAAATCTGCGGACAATGTATACTTGGATGAACCCGGAAAACCTATACATATCGGTCTCATGTAGTATAATCTGATAGGGGCAAAAAAAAACCATACAGCGATATCATATATCGGCGATCGGTACTCGAGGTATTACAATCGAATGTCCATCGTCGTCTCAGGATATAGATAACGGATTCTGTACACGCTCTGTCGAAGGAGATAGTACCAGCGAAGTTCGCAAAGCGTCTAGTCATCGTTGGGAATTCGACGTAGCGCACGAACATCGACGTAGCAGGAAAATCGCGCCGGTGCTGGAAAAGCGTACGAAAAAAAGTAAATCGAGACCGTTAAACGGACCTAATGAACATCGATGACCAATGTTCAATGACCGACGAAGGTCATATCGAGTTTTAAAGAGCTTTTAACGCTCATTAATAAGGAACCGTTTAAGATGCCGTTAATGATCGCACGGTAAAAGCGTGTAATGCAAAAAAAGAGAAAAAACTACAATTTCCTATTTTTTGCGTCATAATTCGTGCATTTTTTTTACCTTCGATACGTATAGGCTGGCTAGATAACAGGTTTTTTCGTGTGCGTAGGAATGCACTCTATGTGTATCGGAGTCATAATATGATGAAGTTGTACTACGCACGGTTTGCGATAATATACATGGTCGTGTAACTGCACAATATGCAGTTACTAGATTGCCATAGCGTTGTACAAATATACCAACAATGTAATTATAATTCGTCGTGACGTCATAAATAACAAGTTGATTAAACGAGTGGATAATTCGTCGTAGCGGGTCTGCGGCTTATGAGCCTGTGCACGGTACGCGTCGAGTCATCGACGTCCGTCCTCTCGTAAATTATATTCGAAGTGTTTGAAAAAGGCGAAACGAAAAATTTATTACGTTGTTTTGAAAATGAGTATTCACATTATTCGCGTCTCCCGAGAATGTATTTTATTAACCGTCGTCGTTGTCGTAAAAAATACCAAGTGTTTGAAGATTGATATATACCTACCGGACCGTTTGACGGCAGCTTCCTCTTTTAATTGAACGTTTTTTGTGCATCGACAAAGGACAGTTGACCTCGTTACACGCTCCTCACTTCTGTATTCGTTCCTCGATATTTATCGAAGGTGACAATTTCATGTGCTCGGATTTAACCGTACCAACATATCTAGGTGATAAGTTTCAAAACGTTTGCCGACTTATAATACCTATCGAGTCCTATTTTAAAATATTATTCTCAATACGCTGCGGTTTTTTATTCGACAATCGCATCTTCGCGTCGTGCGTAAGAAGAACAATGTCGTGGGTTGGCATCTTGTGTCGTTTATGAATCATATTTCGTACCCTCGTGTCATTGTTTCTAATCGATTGGAAACACAGGGTTGAACGCACCAATTCACGACCTTGGATTGGTTAAAGACCATTATCAATGGTACGTGTTCGTAGAGAATTTTTGTCGCATCTTTCATCTCGATATGTATGATTCGGATTTGGATGATTTTTTTCCTAGTGGAGGTTGCAATAGTTGAGGTTTTTTTTGGGAGATGGTATTACTATGTTTGGACATTGACGTGTGTTGGGTTATTTAAATTAAATACGAATCGGGATTTAGATTTTTTTATTTCCAAGCGAATTATTTCGTTTTACTATTTGTTTTTTTTTGTGATGAATGAAATAAGTTCATTGATTTTAGGTTTTTTTTTCAATCTGAAGTTCGATGTTCCGATTTATCAGTTTTTCTATAAACTGAAGCACGATAGTTTTAATTTAGAAATATATTCACAGTTGATTTTAATTTTTATATTCGTCAAATACTCGGATTGCATTTTTTTTTAATTAGAAAATAAAAAATTTCAATAAAATTTCATTTTGTGATATCTTAACATTATTGAATATTTTAAGATTAGCTAGAATGCCTCATTTAGACTACGATATTTCGATATTCGATTTTAATATTTTTTCATTTCGATATTTTGATTTCAATACTTTCGATTTTAATTTTTCGGCGTTTCCGTTTTGATATTTCCATATCAATATTCTGTTTTTTTTAGCGTTTATAATTGCCAAGAGTGTTACGTCAATTGATTTTTCCATATTTTGATTCCGATTTTAATACTTTGATTTTGATTTTGATGTTTCCATTTTGATATTTTGATTCTGATTTCAATTCATCGATTTTGATTTTTCGACGTTTTGATTTCAATATTTTCATTTTGACATTTGATTTTGATTTTTGACATTTTTATTTCGATATTCGATTTTAATTTTTCGATGTTTTGATTTTTATATTTCCATTTTCATATTTGATTTTGATTATCGATGTTTTGATATCGATATTTGATTTCGACATTTTGATTTTGATATTTCCATTTCGATATTCCATTTTGATTTTTGACATTTTGATTTTGATATTTCTATTTTGATATTTTGATTCCGATTTAAATTCATCGATTTTGATTTTTCGATGTTTCGATTTTAATATTTCCATTTCGATATTCCATTTTGATTTTTGACATTTTGATTTTGATATTTCTATTTTGATATTTTGATTCCGATTTAAATTCATCGATTTTGATTTTTCGATGTTTCGATTTTAATATTTCCATTTCGATATTCCATTTTGATTTTTGACATTTTGATTTTGATATTTCTATTTTGATATTTTGATTCCGATTTAAATTCATCGATTTTGATTTTTCGATGTTTCGATTTTAATATTTTCATTTTGATATTTGATTTTGACTTTCGACATTTTGATTTTGATATTTCGATTTTGATTTTTGGTCTCGATTTTAATACTTTGTATTTCAATTTCGATATTCGATTTTCGACGTTTTGATTTTGATATTTCCATCTTAATATTTTGATTCCGATTTAAATTCATCGATTTTGATTTTTCGATATTTCGATTTTAATATTTTCATTTTGATATTTGATTTTGGACATTTTGATTTTCATATTTCGATTTTGATTTTTGGTCTCAATTTTAACACCTTGATTTAAATTTTTTGATGTTTCGATTTTGACATTTCAATTTCGATATTCGATTTCGATTTTCGACATTATGATTTTGATATTTCCATTTCAATATTTTGATTCCGATTTAAATTCATTGATTTTCATTTTTCGATGTTTCGATTTTAATATTTTCATTTCGATATTTGATTTTTGATTTTCGATATTTTGATTTTGATATTTCGATTTTGATTTTTGGTCTCGATTTTAACACTTTGATTTTAATTTTTTGATGTTTCGATTTTGATATTTCGATTTCGATATTTTGATTCCAATTTCTTTATTCGATTTGATTTTAATTTCAATTCGTTGGATTTCGAATTTTTTAAAAACTTGTCATTTTTTGCTCCTAAAATTAAAAAATAAGATTTTTTTCAACAACTATAGATTTGCCACAAAATTAAAAAAAAAAAGAAAAGAAAATCGGCATTAAAAAAAATCTAGAAAAAAACCATCCACCCAAAACATTAAAACTCGTATTCTTTTCCCCTCAAAAATCCTACAAATGGAAATACTTTTTTGCGTTTCATCGTGGTTAAAATTCTCCAAAATCCTTAAATCATATTCCAGGTATAATCACCTCAGACGAAAAACTTGCAAAAAGGTATTCCCGACATCGTCTAAACATAGGTATGCACCAAATACTACGTAAAATGGACGTGTTCTACGCCATTTAAGGTAAATTTCACAGCATTAAAAGTCACTCTATGATATTTCAAATCAGTAGGCAGAAAAAACCACCTAAGGTATTCCAAGCAAGCAATCCTCGAGGGTATATTATCGATGTTTACGGAACGTTAAAAGGCGAATATTTTTTTGACATATTCCCTTTATAAACATCACTTGTCAGGAGATCTAAAAATGAAGAAAATTTGATAAAACCTTAGGTAAACGCCCATGTTGGAAATTGGATGAAAAAATCCTTAGCGAAAACGTGAATCCCATGAGAAAAGTGTTAAATCAATTTATCGGATCGAAAGAGTTTAATAGATGGAGTTGGTAAACGCCATACAGATCGGGTACCGGAGCCGAGATCCAGCTGCGTGCTGATTAATTTAAGTCATCATTGCTAGTCTGGCTAGTTCGCAACCAATTAAGGTAAAATCGACCGTTATAATGATACCTTTATGATGTTTACCGACCGATGGACTTTTGTTAACGGTGAGGTAGATTAAGGTGCGTTTGGTTGTGTGTGTATATGTGTACACTGTGGCACGTTAAGTCGAGTATCTTTGGTATATTGCGCGCAAGTGTAAACATAGTATTAAATAACCGGATTAGCATTGTTATTACAATTCCCATGCTGTTTTACGGCGGTATTTGATGACGCCGGTGCGTGTTCCGGACAAGCTATAATGACCAACACGTGCTATTTTTAGAATTTATTTTTAAATTTGATAATTACAATATCGCGTGTAATGCGCCGAAAATGTAACACGGCGTTTGGGATGATTTCGTTAACGTCTTATCAAGCCGATGAAAGCGATGACCTCGTATGTAAATCGTTCGCTTTTCGGAATTGTTGAATTTTCAGTCTCGTTTAGTCCCGTTAGGTCTTCCGCGTGTTTGGGTTGTAAAAAACAATATCCGCAGCCGGACAGTAGTTAAGGTTTAAATATTGTAGAAGTGATCGTTCACATAAATCAGATTTATGGGGTTCGCGGAGCAGGCTGTAAACGACTCACATTCGTCGATTAATCGCTCCTGTGCAAAGTAATGGTTCCGGTGATAATTGTCGGTAATAAGATGGATAAATGACTCAATTCGAGCAGTCATCCAACCCTCGAGGATTAATGGCCAACGGGAAAATATTGGCGCCCGAGATGGGGCATGTACCGTTACGGAGCCTCGAGATACCTTAATAATTAGCTTTAAAGGTGAAAAATACGCTTTGGAACAATGTTGGAAATTGATTTCATCATGTGTGATTCGTGCTCGTGAAGTATTCCAGAGAGCTTTTATCTTTACATCGTGTACACCTCGACAGTTCGGGGTAAAGAACGAAGAAAACCAAGAGTTTAAACACGAGGAAATGTTCAAAATATCGCTAGATTAGGTTAGTAAACAGACGCGATAAGTTAACGGTAATCAATTTGTTTCGCGTACACGCTAATCGCGAGTGTTCTCTAGTCCACGATTCGATAATAATTTTGTAAATTAACACGAACCGAGGATTTTCTAGGTTAAGTTTGTTCGCTGAAAATGGCGACGATTTACACCATCTGATCGCATGTTTCGTGCAAAAGATCACAGCGCGCCGGAGCTTTGATCGTATCTCGGGAGATTGTGATCTTTGTACAAAATGTCGTGATTCTTGTGTACTCGGTACAAATTTCAATGGACACGTTTTCATCGGTGTTATACCGAATGGTTGTCTTGTGATTTGTACGAGCGAATTTTCACAAATTTTCGTTGAGAAGTAGTTCAAAGAAGCAGGTTTCATTTGAGTGTTTGGCGAGAAACAATAACAGTCTTATGCTGTAATTTTGCAAGAGTTGAATGGAGCTCTTTTTTTGTCACATTTACTATTTGGTTTTCCAAGTTAAATATCCTGAAGTGCTTTTGTAAACTTGCGATATTACCCTTGCTCTTCATCGCACACGTGTTGAGAAGTACCCCAATCCTTTGTTATTGAAGAACATTAATGTTCAAGATCATACTGTTCTTTTATCTTCAAAAAACCGAAATACCCGTGTTCAAGGTCGTACTGGCTCTTTATATTGAAATAACTTACCTTCGGAAATACCCTATCCTGTTGTTCACTAGAGAATATCCTAGTTCAAGGTCATACCGGTCCTCTATCCTGAAGTAGTTTGCGTTTGGGGAAACCCTATCTTGTTGTTCGCTAGAGAATACCCTAGTTCAAGGTCATACCGTTCCTCTATCCTGAAGTAGTTTGCGTTTGGGGAAACCCTATCTTGTTGTTCGCTAGAGAATACCCTAGTTCAAGGTCATACCGTTCCTCTATCCTGAAGTAGTTTGCATTTGGGGAAACCCTATCTTGTTGTTCGCTAGAGAATACCCTAGTTCAAGGTCATACCGGTCCTCTATCCTGAAGTAGTTTGCGTTTGGGGAAACCCTATCCTGTTGTTATCTGGAAGATACCCTAGTTCAGGGTCATACCATTCTTTTATCTTGAACTAACTTAAGTTCAGGGATACCCTATCCTGTTGTTCACTGGAAAACACACTAGTTTAAGGTCGTTCTTTTTCTTCATGTTGAAATGATTTACATGAGTGGCTGCCTTATCCTGTTGTTCTTGGGAAATACCCGTGTTCGAAGTCATTTGATCGTTTTATTCTCAATCAAAAGAAATCATTTAATTAACTTTTGCTTCATTTTTGAAAACCTGAAATGATCATGGCCATCTCATCTGTGATGTAAATATTCAAGCTATGACGATGGCGGTTATTTTCAATTGGAAAATTGAATTTTTCGCGATTCGTAGTTCTTTGACCGATTTATACGCGGTACGAACAAACCAGATGTTCAGATCAGAGACCCTTTTAATTTAAAAACTACATGTGCGGTTTTGTTTTTTTTTTTCGCCTCAAAATATTACTTGGTCATCCATATCTGAAGCCATGCAACCGACAAATATGAATGATATTCTTGTACTGTTATTGTACATAGGAAGGCAATGATGTAAAAACTCACCGGTATCCGTCAATCGACACATGAAACCAAAGAAACAATTAAATCGATTGTTCCGCACCGAATGATTTTAATTTTTCATTCGTACGTGATTCTAATTTACCTTCGGGATGGGATTTTTTCACATAGGAGTATTCGCGTTAATATTCCATCGGTACGTGATTTTTGCCTCGCGTGATGGATATAGCGTCGCGACGCGACACCGAATTTTTTTCTTCTTCGGAAACCATATACGGCGACGTTGATGGGAAAACGATTCGGAGCGTGAGGAGTTTTAAAGACTGTGTTTGAAACGCGTTGTATAATCCGACGTGGTAAATTGTTTAGCTCCATACAGAGGTTAACTGTACTCCAGTACGGATTTTCTATAATGCTGGCTCATTGTTGTAAATGATTCGGTGACTAGGAAGCTGTTAATGAATTTGCTTAGATGCTCGCGTCCGCGGTGTTCTCTTTGCTCTACGGTCGCCCGTTTAATTAAATGAACCTATAGGAGTAGGCGTTTATCGTTTCAGATCATCGGTATCGATATGGTTTTGTTTTTTTAAGGTAAACACGCACTTCATTGATCACATTGAACGATACGCGCCAATATGCAGTTATATTTAAATAAACCAGATGACCAGATATGGCGAGTAAATATTTAATTCAGGAGTATCGCTAGTTGGCGAAGGCGATTATCTCGACGTACCGTTGTTTTTTAATCTACAAAAGCTCATTACGACCGAGCTCTTGTAATTTGTTAGATGATACGGTTTCGTATGATTTTCGCATCTGAGAATTATGCGACGACGTGCGCTATGTGTAGATTCGCCAATGTTAATTGCGCTCGTTGGCTGCCTAATAAAACGAGGTCTTGCGTGGAAATTCGCCACGTCGTCTTCCAAGAACCTACGCCCGTATATGGGTTTTCACACCCACCAGGCCACCATTCGACATAATTTCTATGATACTACACCATCCTATTAAGGTTCTCGACCAGACAACCGGCGAAAATACGCTATAGCGCCACGTTTTTTATAGTCGCCAACGGTCTTCGAGGAGGTTTGCTGAGTATTGTATCTCGTGTATCGTGTCCAAGTACCAGTTCTACCTGGTGTTTGAACAGATGTTCTACAACGTGATCTATGATTTATGCATAGACGGATTTACCTTGATTAATTGAAATTATAGGTAAATGAGATTTTTATAAGATTCGCGTCTGGTTACCACGTACTATCTCCTTGATCGTTGCGGTGGTTAATTGCGTGGATGCTGGATTGCCGTAGAGGTGTAGATACCGTTTGGCAACCGAGAACTTGATATGTTAACGGGTTATCGATTCTAATGTATCGGACGATTTCCATATGGTTTTGGTTAAGTGTCGCATATCGGGTGTTGAAGAGGTGCAGCTGTGTTTTTTTTTGCGAAAAGGATGCAGCACTGAGATTTACAGGGTTTGTATGTGTATGGAGAAGGTTGCGAGAGGAGGTGTTTCTGTTCACTCTCAGTATCTCCTGTCTGGATCATGGACTTGTTCTGATCAGTTTTGAAGTGAAATATTGGCAAGGTGTGAAAGGTGTGACGGTGTGAGACTCGTTCCTTCGGTCTTCCTGAGGTCAAAACCATCATATGATTTCGTATCAGAACCTCAAGGGCAATGTAACCAGCTTGGGCCTGTGTGAGGGTGATTTTTGAATACGATACCTTTCCTAAGAACCATTTCATCGAGGGTGTCGATCAGAGTTGTGTGAATCTCTAAGTAGTCGATTCTTAGTTGAATATTCCGTAGTCGTATTCAAGGATTGGAATGATAAAAAAAAAACACTAGAGGGCGCTACATAAAAAATGTCCTTTGTACTGTCTCATTTAAATCCAAATTAAGACATCAGGTATCCGCCATATTACTGAAATTTCACGAGTAGGGACATTTGCTTATGCTTGGTGCTCTTGAGGGCGCTGTAGTCGCATTTTTTAAACTGATAGCACAGAAAAATATTGTAAGTAACGAAGATTCGACTGCAGTGCTGCGGAGAGCACCCTGCCGGAGAATTGGCCCAGCTTAGTTCGGAGCTACGCTTTTCTGTCCCCTTTGTTTGCAGTTGGTTGTTTCAACTTTGTCTATTGTATGTAACTTGGATCTACCAAATGAGTCGATTAGTAATACGAAATGTTATAAAATTTAGTAGCGCTCCCTTGCGGTTATTTTAGTTACTAAGACTCGGAATCCGTTCGATCAAGTCGAATCTCCCGATTCTTGCAACTCTACTGTTGATGCTTGCATTTTCCCAACGTCGTAGCCCTTCGTGTCTTCCTGGCTTCAAGCTTTTACTTCTTATAGATTCATGCCATGACTCCACTACCGGCTACTCGAATGGATTCGAATTCTTAGTAACTAAAATAACCGCAAGGTAGCGTTACTAAACTTAATAACATTTCATGTTACCAATCGACTCGTTTACTACCCTGTCCCTTCCTTGTTTCGAATTAAAAAATCCCTGGGAAAATTCCAAAGAAAGTATAATTGATTACCCTTAATGTAGATAATTTAACTGAGACGAGACAATGCTCATGGATGAATCAATTAAACCTGATTTCAAAAATCTACTCCTCCCCTTAAATTCGTCTTATGCGAAAATTCCTCAATATAATCTCGAATCTACATCTCTATAAATTACCGTTTGTAAATATTAAATTATTAAACGAAGGAATATTTCATAACGTCGCGAAATTCTTTCCCGAAATACCACCGAACTCCTATGTAACCATTGGAAATTCCTCATTTCACCTTGTAATTATGCCAAACAAGCAATTCCTTAGATGTCAAGCGATTAATTATTCACAATAGATGACCAAATAGGCGTTACCAATTAGTTATCGCGGAGGCATAATTTAAACGAGGATTTGGTTTTTTTAACCATATTGTATCGTGGAATAGTGGTACCTCGGCCATCGAATACGATCAAAACATGATCCCGAATATCCGAAGGGTATACGGCGCACAATGGAAAGTACTGGAAGCTTTGTTTCTTAATATCCAATTACCGATAACATTTTGACCTGGAGAATCGGCGAAGCATTTTGATTTTTTGGCCATGTGAGAAAACCTGCAGATTATCAGGGTGACCAGCAGGGTGACTCGATAGGCTTCGCTGAACAAAGTACCGTTTCGAGGAGTTGGTTATTTTAGGGAAAAAAAACTAGTTCGCGTAATCGAGCAGCGGAAAGGAATTAATTATGTTTACGAATTACGTAGTCGATGGAATTGATAATGCTGGAAGTCCTGTTGATCGAGTCTAATCACGTGAAATTACTTGTATGTTGACTCCGGAGTATTGTTTTATGAAATGTAAACAAAACTGGAGGTTATTTCGTCGCTCGGTAGAAATATTTATCAAGTTTTCTTCCAAAAGAACACTTTAGGAGTGAATGTGTAGAGTACGTGGAATTTTTATGTAATCTAGAACGTATCTAATTCGACGTCGGGGAATTTCTAATTTATATAAATAACATCAATTATCATCAGAAATGTTACAATTCACATGTTCTCATTTTGTAGTATTTTTTACTCTTAATTAATTTCGCTCCCTTGCGAGGCGCATGCGATTGTCTTATCAATGACAGAATTAAAAGATACCGCGAAAAAAAATTTTTACCTCCCTGTAAGCATCTTTTTCTTGAGATATCAATTAACGCAGGATCTTTTACTAGTTACATACGTTTGAATAGATATAATGAATTTATTAGATGCATGCGCTTGTTCGTAGAACTGGTTTTTCGCCGGTAAAAGGTTACACTTAAATGATTTATTCGTTTAAATTATTTCACCTTTGCGATTATATCGAAATTACATGTATTTTCGTGTAATATATTTTCGCGCCATTTCACACGTTCCGGTTACCAAATTGACCACATGGTAGTCAAACCAGAATGGTGTTTTTTCCTGAAGTATATTTAGAAATATTTAGGTTATGCAACTTGGCTACCACGCATACGAGTATTATACTAATGGTAGGTGTTTAATGAAAACCTTAACTATGCCAGTTTACACTTTGTAATTTAGTAATAAATAAACCGAGCTATTTACAGGAACTCGATTCTAATAATCAACGTACAGAATGGCAAGCTATACGGATTAATTTTTTATTGTTCGAATTTTTGACATGTGGGAATTTTATTTTCCAAGTGCAATATTTTTATTAACTTGATAAGAAAAAAGTTTTCAGAGCATAAAAAATATCGACATTTTTTGGTTAATCGAATTACATAAATTGTGCTAGTTTCGAGAATCGATCGCCTATAATATATAACTCTATTTTCTAAATAAAAAGGAGAAATTTTGTAACCGCAAGACAAGTAATTTTGTGGCTAAAAATGTGGAATGCCAGAACCGGAAAGAACGAATATTTTCATGCAATAAGAAACAAAGCGTTCGTGAATTCGTATTACATTTTTAAATTAAGTCATCAACGGAACTTCGTGTTATACCACAAGAGATGTAAATATGGTGAAAAAATTACACCGATGTCGAAGACCTAACCGAAACAGTAATATGAAAATTAAACGTTGAAATTCATTTCCTCATTCCTCCTCGATTTTTTTCCTATGAGATGACGTCATCAGCGGAATGATACAGGTAGATTATGTTTTGTGGCGAAAATCGTATTTATTTTGGTTGCGATGTTGAATAAATTGCATTTTGTGAATGAAAGTATAGAGGACGAATTGGGCGATTTTAATGGAAATCGATTTGTCGAATTGATGCATTAATTTACTTTCTCGTGGAAGAGTCACCTCGAGAAGAGCAATCGGTGGTTCATTGTTCACAGAAGATACATTTAGTTTGAATTATTTTCCGAGTTTTATAAAACGCGTGGAAAATATTCGTAATTGTTTTTCTAGCTGCTTAGGTTTACCGAAATTTGAAAAATCGATTTTTGATGGTGGAATTTGATCAGGATTTTCATTATTAATGATTAAAGTGCAGCAACATAAAAATGCATATTTGTTAGGTCACCTTTGATCCGTGAACCGATAAAAAAATTTTACATTCTAGGGAAATCACTGTATCTTGAGTCCAATTTCATTTCGCTTTTTATGTTTATTTTTCATTTTTTTTAATATTTTTTTTGCGAAAAAATCACTCATGTTTTTAAGAGAATTTTTTTTTAATTTTGAAATTTTACCGAAGTCACTGTATTTTGAGATCATTTTCATTTCACTTATTTTTACACATATTTTTCGTGTTTTTTTTTTACACATTTTACTTAGGTAGTTGAGAAAATTTACTCAAAATACAAGGCTATTTTACGTTTTTATTTTTTTTGTGAAAAAATTACTCTTTTTTTTCAATTCTCGCCATGTGTACCAAGGTCAGTAAAAAGGGTTTTTTTTTTAAATTTTGCTATTTTATGACGACTTTATGAACATGGTGTTAAAATGGCTGCAAAATGATGTCCAAATTGATTTTACATATTTTTAGAAAAAAATATTTTGAATATTTTTTTATTTCAAAAAATCACATATTTTACGCACAATTTGAGGCAGTTATTTTCGATTTACAAAATTTTGGAAAATAACTTGGAGAAGTGAAAATTTTTGGAGAATGAGAAAATTGATACTCGAAGTAGAAATATTATTAAATAAGATTAGAAAGTTGATAGAAGAGGGGAGCGGGGGGAATTTGTGATTTTCTCAAAAGAAAACAGAAGGACCGAAATATGTGAAAATTGAAAAATAATTCTCGCCGATGATAAATATTTGGAGCATGTTTCGATAACAAATCAAGGCCCTTGTTTTCCCCTTACCCCCTTCTCGTTTGAGATTCAATGTTGTAATAAAATTTCAAAATTTTCTCTCCTACTCTGATTGCTCTCTTGTTAGAAATACGATCCCAAAACTCTCTCTAGTTCACCTTTACGGATATCTCGGCCACCTCACGCACTATCCGCGGCGACACTCTAATAAGATCAACGTAGACACAGGAAGAATCGTAATGCACAACAATGAAAGCACAATGTAGCCAATATCGATAACTGTACTCGTGACTTATGGACGTACATATACGATTAAAATTCGTGATTAATGAGTAAATTCTTGTACGGTATACGGGCCGTACTGGAATTCGCTCTCGATGATGGAAATGGAAACGGCGCAACGGCAACGTAGCACCGGAGACTCTATTATTACTCGGCGACCGTGTAAAATTACAAATAACCGTCGCAGATTTTTCACTTTAATTTGGAGGCTGGTGGTATCGCATTAACTGAATTATATAAAATTTCTACGTCTCGGTTTGGTCGTGAACTCGGCTAAAAGAGGAGAAAAAAGACATAAGGCTACAGAGGATAATGCTGCCTCTCTATGAAATCCAATTAGAACGAAATATTCGACCATGGAGGAATAGAACAAAAGCATAGATTGGTGAAAAAAAAAACTCTACGGAATACGGAAAAATGAAAATAAAAGGAGTAACGGAAACGCTGCGCGGACTGAGCGCGATGTAATCTACACCTTATGTTTCCGTTCGGCGCCTGTTTCTTCTTCGCTATGCGTCGAGTAATTCTCAAGATTATTGCAATGGTAAGTTTTCTCACCATTAAATGAGCTATGTTGTAAAAAAAGACGCTCGCTATTGATGCTACCATATACAAGTATAACAGTAAATCAGCTTATGTAAACAAAACGTTCAAGTATCAAGGTTTATCAAGATGGAATCGTTTGTATTTTTCACGGTGACCTTGAAGGGTTAACAAAAGCTCCTCTTATTCTAGATATACGGAATCCCCGAGGGTTGATAATTTTAAACGACTCGTACAACCGGTGTAAATTTCCGATTTCCGTTCACCTTTCCAAATCTACCTTCCCTTTCAATTTCATCGTAATGCAACATCCGTAAAGATTTTCCTTGAAAAAGAAAAATCACCTCGTGAGATTTAAAACCAACGTAATCCCAAGAATACAAGAAATATTCGCACTCAGCAGGGAATCCACTCCGAAGACGTAATCTGAAAGGAAAATACTTTGTACAGGAAAACACAGGCCATCGACTCCAGCTCAGCGACATCAACTCGGTATTCAAAGGTTTGAAAATCTCAAGACTCGAGAAATTACCCGTAATTAAAATTCGGTCAAAGCACATCGAATCACTACGAAAATCGTGTACATTGGTACCTAAACCAGTTCCTATGCTCGATACGTCAGTCTAGCCTATTACAAGTCAGTTCTCATTCATACGAATATTGTAAATGTTGTTAATTGATCTCAATGCTAGTTCCTTTCAACCATTCATGTTTACTCATGTTTGATTGGCGTTGTGACGTGGTTGCGGTTTTATATACGAAAATTTAATATTTGTAATTCTCGACGTGGTTTTTTTAACTTTAGATTATTTATCGTATTTGACAGGTATCGGATTCGCTCGTGGAAGTAGAAATTTCGCATCATCATGTGTACTTCATTTAGGTTAAATTTTTCCCCATTTTTTATCACAATTTCACCAGACGTGTGAATGAATTGGTAATTTTGAATTTTTCTTTATCGTCGCGCCACGCTTTGAAATTATTAACCCGATGTCTGCGGTATTAATTGGAAGAAAGTGAAAGATTTATGTAAGGAAATCGTCTCCATGTCTGGAGTTTGTCTACGAAGTGAATTTTGACGAGTTAATGATTTATAATTTTTTCTTCGAAGAATTTTATCACAAAAATCTCACGTAATTGAAAATTTTAACGCGTTTGTGTTAGCAAATTATACGTTTTAAATTAATTTTTAGCAAGTCACTTTTGTCGCTTTTTTTCGAATGGAAAATTATGGGAGAATTTTGGGAAGTGTTTTCCTACACGAAGATGAATTATTTTAACCCTAAAATTGCTCGAAATTGTGGTTATTTCGAAATCAAACATCGAATGAGATTTAAAAATGGTGTTATCGCTGTTTTTAATTTTCATAGCTTGATCGTTGTTTTAGTTTCGATATTTTGTTTTCGATGCTTCGATTTCGATATCGATATAAATCGATGCTTTGGTTTCAATATTTCGATTTTTATTTTTTATCGATATTTCGGTTTTGATTTTTTGTTTTTGTTATTTCGATTTCGATACATATCGATAATTTGATTTTAGTATTTCGATTTATATTTTTTACTTGATATTTTGGTTTTAATATTTCGATTTTGATTTTTTTCGATGTTTAGATTTCGATATCGAAATAAATCGATGTCTTGATTTCAATATTTTATTTTTGATTGATATTTCAATTTAATTTTTTGTTTTTGATGTTTCGATTTTGATATCGATATATCGATATTTTAATTTCAGAATTTTGATTTTGATTTTTTAATCGAATTTTTGATTTTGATTTTTTGTTTTCGGTGTTTCAATGTTGATATCGATGTACAATCAATATTTTAATTTTAATATTTCAATTTTAATTTTTTAATTGATATTTTGATTTTGGTTCTTTGGTTTTGATGCTTCGATTTAAATTTTAACGTTTTTTCGATTTCAAATGGTTTCAATTTTGATTTTTCGTTTTTAATGATTAAATTTTATATCGATGTATCGATTTCAGTATTTCGATTTTAATGTTTTGATCAATGTTCCAATTTCGATATTTATATTTTGATTTTGATATTTCGAATTTGAAAATTTATCCATCTAACTTTTGTTTGCCAAGTTCACCTATGTTAATTATTTTTGAAAACCTTCATTTTTTGAAGGGAGAATGAGATGGGGCAGGAAGGGAGCGTTGTGCTTCACATTAAGGTAAACATAACACTTTTTAGGATATCTCATTGCTTTTAAAATTCCCCAAATTGACATTTTTAAACAATTTCACCGATAAAAACTTGGCCATAATACAACATGCACTACGTATAAATAAGATTTACATTTCAAACTCACCGAACAGTTTTAAGCGAAAAATTGACACAATTGAAAACACAATACGTACCTGGAACAGAGAAAAAAAAAACTAAAATTAATTTCAAAAAACAATTCAGCGCAATTTCCAATCAACACTAAATTCCAAACCCCTTTCAGTCGCAATTTTCAACATAATCTATAACCACTGAACTTGAAACTGGTTCAATGAACTTACAAGATCAAATCATCCAAAATACAATCGAATTTTATTCAATTTAAATCAAACACCTCGCTTCTCTCCTGCGGCACTTGCACTTAAACGAAGGAAAACGAAAACACCACTGATGAGCTCGGTCGATAGATGTTCTCAACCATGGCAACCCGAAGAGAAAAAAATTTTAATTCTTTTTTTCCTCCACACTCATTACATTCCATAGTGTACCGTCTGGCTAAGATGTGGAAAAAAATTGCCGGTAATTTCAACGTTCGTTGTCTCGGTTATTATGCGTTTTCAGTACGTTGGCCGGCACGAGCGCGAATCTGCATGTCAAGCGTGTCTAAGAACTTGGATGCAAGTCTTGAAGAGCGATGTTGATTGATTTTCGGTGTAAAAGTGAAATTTTAGTAATAAGTGATCAAAATCGTCGATGAAATTAGGTTTCTCGTTACAAGGTCGTGAGGTAGAAATATCATTTTTGTGGGGTTTACGATGTATTATGCGGACAAAATGGTTGATAATTTTGTCACACGTGTCTAACATTTGTTTAATGGTTATAAACCACGTTTACAGTATTTTTAGTATTTTTTGAAATACATTTTTGATATGAATTTTACTACCGAAGTGACGTAATTTTTGAAATATTGCTTAGATACGTTTGTATTTTATTTACGTTAGAAAATTCGCTAACGGTAGGTCAGTTACATACCACTATATAATTATCATTTCGAGGGCTCGTAAATGGTAAAAAAAAAAAGCTCGTAAATAAACCAATATCGGTAGGTTAGCGGTACCTGTGAAGCTGATAAGAGTACACGACGCCTGACCGATATGACAATTCGGTTAACATTGTCATAATTAAGGTAAACGATAGAGACGACGTAACTTTTACTAATTATAGCGTAGGCACGGACTGTTCGAGGTATCGATGTCGGTCGATTATTTTCAGTTATTAAAACTGTACATCGTAATGGCGAACAGTTATCTTAATTGTATATTTATGAAGCTCGCCGGTGTACCGGCCGGTAAAGCGGAAAAGGTAGCGCTCGGTAGATATTCAAAATTATGCAGTTTCATTTTAATACCGTTCTTCGCTATATTGATTCGGATTTTACTAAGATACCAAGAACGGAAGTCGGCCACGATCGTGATTTAGTCGCGTGGCCATGTACAATTTCAAACCGTCTATGGTAATCAATTCGGCGTCCAGGTTGAGATTCGGGTGCAATATGCTACCACTCGCTTCATGAACCGGTTTACTTTCGTTTTTTTCCTCTTATATGCCGAACGTGGCACGTCGATTTGGCTTAATTACTGAGATATGTTTTAATTGTCGAATATTTCGCGTCTTGTCGCTTTACGATGTCCGGTTAACGAGGTGTGAATGATGGTAGATGGTCGGTGGTTTTTGATATTTTCATATTTTTACGTGAAAAGAAAAAAAGGTTAATTACCTTTATATCATTTAATTACGTAATATGATTACGCGATTTTAGTAGTTCGCCGGGACGAATGCCAGTAATGGGTTTTATAGCCTTAGCTGTATTATTAAATACTTTATTTTCGTATAAACGCCATTTTACAGGTTCGGCGGTGTGTCGCATCATGAATCGTATTCGAGCTTGAATACAAACAATGACGATAGCATTTATCATCGCCTCGTTGATATATCACGTCATGTCGTGAATATACGAGCTGCTGAAATGTTATCAGTCTAGGGATGACTTGTGATTTGAATTTTACTTTGGTCGGGTCTTCTTTTCTATTTCGGTATACGCGTGTGTGTCGAACTGTCGACGTTGATGTTTAATTGTGTCAATAGGCTGAGAGCGCTCGTGTCTTGGTTATCAATTGCACCTAATAGCTCTTCAGGTTGAGGTAGCAAATAGGAATTCTGCGAAGTACCAGTCGTAATGTACACGTAATCGGTGCGTAAACGTTGAATTTTGTTTGTGTAATTAACGGAAAATCGAAATCGTTCGTGTGGCTTGTACGTAACAGGTGATTATTCGTCAATTATGTGAAATCAGACCGCAATGTTGTGTGCTCGAGTTCATCGTATCGAGGAATAAGCGCTGTAACATTGTCTGCGTGAGGTGTTGCATTTGTTGAAGGTTAACCCAACCTATGGCTGGGTTCATTTGGTTATTTGTCCATGAAATGTGGTGTGAAGTTGAGAAGTGTGGTGGTGGTCGTCGTCATTCATAAGGAATTCAATTTAAACAAATATTTTTTATAAGAGGAAGTAATATTGTAAGGGGGGGGGGTGAGGGTGTATTTTGGTTTCCAGAAATACGTATAAACAGTAAGAGTTTTTTGCAAAGAAGTAGTCAGGTACGGAGAGATATTTCAATGGTTTGATTATCGAGATTAAAATGATTCTATTTCTTTTAATTTTTGGGCATTTCGATATCGATATTTTAATTTAAGATTTCGACATTTTAGTATCGACTTTTTCGATAATCGATTTTGATATTGTAATTTCGATTTCAACATGTCGATATTTCAGTTTCGATTTTTCGACAATCGATTTTGATATTGTAATTTCGATTTCAACATGTCGATATTTCAGTTTTGATTTTTCGATAATCGACTGTAATATTGCAATTTCGATATTATGATGTCGATGTTTTAATTTCAACATGTCGATAACTTACATCGATTTTTCAATAATCGATTTTGATATTTCAATTTTGATTTAAACGTGTCGATATTTTAGTTTCGATTTTTCGATAATCGATTTTGATATTGTAATTCTGATTTAAACGTGTCGATATTTTAGTTACTATTTTTCGATAATCGATTGTGATATACCATTTCGATTTTTACATTTCGATGTTTTAGTTTTGATTTTTTAGTAATCGATTTTGATATTGCAATTTAGATTTTATCATATCGACATTTTAGTATCGACTTTTTCGATAATCGATTTTGATATTGCGATTTCGATTTCAATTTGTCGATATTTTAGTTTCGATTTTTCGATAATCGATTGTAATATTGCAATTCTAATTTTAATATGTCGATATTTTAGCTTCGATTTATCGATAATTGATCGTGATATTGCAATTTCGATATTATGATATCGATGTTTCAATTTCAACATGTCGATAACTTACATCGATTTTTCAATAATCGATTTTGATATTTCAATTTTAATTTAAACGTGTCGATATTTTAGTTTCGATTTTTCGATAATCGATTTTGATATTGTAATTCTGATTTAAACGTGTCGATATTTTAATTTCGATCTTTCGATAATCGATTGTGATATACCATTTCGATTTTTACATTTCGATGTTTTAGTTTTGATTTTTCAGTAATCGATTTTGATATTGCAATTTAGATTTTATCATGTCAATATTTTAGTTTCGATTACTCGTCGATTTCGATATTTCGATGTTGATATTTCGACATCAATATTTTTATATCGACTTCAACATACCAATATTTCGATTTTGTTTTCGGCATTTCGATGTTTAAGTTTCAATTTTTCGATTACTTATCGATTTCGGTATTTCGGTGACGATATTTTGACTTAAATATTTCTATATTGATTTCTCATGCGAATATTTTGATTTAATCTTGAACATTTCGATACTTATGTTTCGATTTTATTCCACGTTTGATTTTTATTTATTTAATTCATTGCCATGTTGCATTCAAAATAAATATCGTTATATTTTTCGTGCCAGTTCTCTTTGGAAATGTTCTTTTTACCAAATTTCATGCCTCCATAGAACATCAGACAGAATATTGCTCCAGAGATGCGTCTGCTCTTTCTCATTCTTCCTTAAATTCTTATAAAACCATGAGATCACGTCAGTTCAGAACATGACTTTTTCCTCGTACGTAAAATTTTCAACATAACCAGCGAAAGTGAACTAGTCAACTTCTCGCTTTGTAGTCAAAAAATTTTAATTCGTCGACAGCACACGATACGACAATATCAATGAAAAGCTCAACGTGTACGTTTCTCTTGTCCGTTTACTTTGTAATATGTATTAGAATTGTCCTATTTGGCCGCACTCTTCGGCACAATACGAATGCTACTTTCATTTGTTACATTCGTTTGTGATCCAGTATTTTTTTGTATGACTGCGAAATGACCATTTCTGCGTTCACGTCCATCATATTGGACATCGTCCGGGTTGCGCTACTTTTAGTGGTAGCCGCGTGCGAATTGTTCGAGTGATGCCTAAACGTGCCACTAATGGTGGAAAAATTAACTCGAGTGGACGACTTAATTAGTATGATTAATTTAACAAGAGCTGCGATTATATTTACTTTGTTGTTTGTTTCAGGTAAGTGAAATTGAAGAATTGGATATGTTAGATGGCAGCTGACGCTGGAGTCAGATAAGTTGAATTTTCTTTTTGGGCATTTGTGGTGTTAATGGTAGATTACGAGATTAATATTATCTACGGCCAGGTATTTAACACACTTCGTTAACTAATTAGCGCCGACGCAAAGGCACCTTTGCCTTTCCAGAGACCACCTATAGTAAAAACTCCTTTGATGGGAAATATCGCCGGATTATAGATTAGCATTGTCGAATAATTGCTGTGCTCATTTCGTATACTTTGATGACGCGTATTAAATTCTTTTCACGGTGGAACGAAGTCGAGATAGTAATAAGTTTAGATTAAACGTGTGCGGATTTTACAACGACGTGTTCGCCATTTTGCACGATTTCAGGCGAAAAATTGCCAAGTGAAAAAAATTAATCGCGAGTCGCTGAACATGAACATCTCGTGCGCAAGCTCGCGCTTATACATTGTAAAACATCTCGTTTATTGCGAATTAACAATGGTTAGAAATTTTAACGTCGACGATAAAAATAATAAAATTTCTAATGCATTTTTAGCGTTAATTTGCATCGCGACGGCCATTAACGCGAGCACCTTTTCCAAAGCGTGAAAATTTTCATATCGAAATGCATCTTTTTTACGTGAAAATAGAGGGGGAGGGAGATTCGTAAGGAATGGTTATTTTCACTTGCATACATTTCTAGGTCAGTAGTTGTCAAGTCTACTGTAATGCGGGATTAATAAAGTAATACTTTGTATGGTTTTGTTATTTCCTTCTTATGCCGATTAATAATAAAACTTGGCATATGTGTCACTTTTGTATGTACGACACTAACCCACTAACAATACCAGAGCTGGCAATTTTTCATGTTTTTTATCTATTCGCCGGTACATGCCGGGTACCGCAACTCAGTCGATAACGAAACAGGTTTTCTACGCATGCGCCAAATTAATTCGTAATGAGGCTTTTACCTTTTGTGACCTGTTTAATAGGTGCTGGCTTTTATTGATTTTTTTTTTAAACTCGAGTAATCGCGCAAGATTTGCGGGTAGTTGTTTTTCGCCAAAATCAAAAACCGGTCTGTGGACACGACATTGCGCAATCATTATTTATCGAAGTAATAAGAACACAAACGGTCAATAATCATCAACGGTAACCGCAGAAACTGGTTCACAAACCGTTGTACATATGTTATTACTGGAAATGGTGTGGAAGCTGCGTCGTTCAGAATGTATCTGATTCTGTACAGTGGTCAGTAAAGTGACATTTGTCAACGTACGAGTGTAATTTGAGTTGAGGTCGGGTGCGTGAAACGGAGTGAGGTTTTTTAATCATTGAGGGTGTTTTGTTGAAGTTTTTTGACGCGTTTATTTTTTCTTTATTTTTTAAATTTTTTATATTTTAGTATTCTTTTTCTTTTATGTTTTTTAATTTTTATTCAAATAACTTAAGTGTTTTAAAATTTTTGAAAATTTTTTTTATTCATTTTTTCAAGTTTATTTTAATGTTTTTTTACAATTTTTTTTTAATTTTTTCAACTTTTCGATTGCATTAAAATTTATTTAAAATTTTTGGAAATTATATGAAATTTTTCCAAGGAAATGGAAAAAACGTGACTGAAGTATGTAGTATTTTTTCTGAGATGTTTCAAATAATTTTAAAAAAATGCAGACTTCCTGAAATTTAAATTTGTTTGCTTTTTAATCCAATTCTATTTTTGGAGCGAAGTTCCAGTTGGCTTTTTAAAAATTGTACTGCGCATGCGTCAATAGATCCTCTCAAATGCAAAAAGATGGGTACTTCAAGTTTTGTAGTGTTTTGTGGCCAAATTGTATGAGACGTATTGGCGGAGAGGGGCACGTCTAAAATATATCAACTATGGATTTAAATTACATACTCCCCCAAAAATTAGCATAATTTATATTATTACTCAATTAAAAGTGAAATTAATATTATATTAATTTAATTAATTTGGTTACTGTTCTTTATTTAACGAATATTGATGAACCGTGTCTTTGAAAAAATATCAAATTATGGCGCATGCGCAGGATTCTTGAAAAGCTCTTGTAGAACTTGGTGTTTTAGGATCGTACCACAGACTTTTTCATCCACCATGCTCGTTCCTCTTTGCTGAAGCGAATTTTGGTGGTTCTTAAGAATCTACTGAGTATATGGGATCTTGGGATCTGTAAATTTGAGGCCAATGATTTGGAAAAAATATCCAAGTGGGGTGTCTGTCATCGAGGTTTGAATATCCGTGTAAAAACATTCAAAAAAAGGATGTCCTACTCGAAGACATCAAACGTTGGGCTCATGAAAGGTTTAAACGAAGCATTAATTCAATCTACATACTCCAGGGTTTTCCTCATCGCCGATATACTCCCCTGGTGCTCTTCCGGTATCACCGGTCGAGGTCACTCTTCGATATGCTTTTGCACGACGACGGCGGCGACAAACGTAGAAGTATTTTGTCACCATAAAACATAAAACTAGATGGCTTTCACCTCAATGTCATTTAAGAAGAACGCGCAGCCCGTTGAAATAGATATTAAACGAGCTCCAGGGCAGGGAAACCGCAACGGTATTTCATTGACAACACACCAGTTGGATACTAACGCGTGCATTTTACCAACCACTGATATGCTCGTATTAAAGGACAAGTTCAGATTATATTAATACTTTACCAGTTTTTTTCCGAGCTAGAGTCATTGTCAGGGTCTTCGAAAACCCGGTATCCGCGGGGGACTTTTTCCTTATATAACACTTGTTTCACGATCGGGTTGTTTAGAGACGATAACAGTTATTCGGACAACGTTAATTAATAGCCGCCGCTCGTGTTTAAAATTAGAACTAATTTTATGGCATTCGAGGCGATTTTCGCGATGGAAAGAAATGAAATGATATGGCGGAAGATTCACAAAATACTAAGCACGATTTTAAATTATCATTGCGATTGTAATTGAAAATCGAACCGGTTAGATATGGGAAATTTTTTTGTGGAATGTTTGCAACGGTCGAGGCGAATTTTAATTATTTCGTTATTGCGAATTTATTGATATTTAATTACACCCGGATGGGCGGATTTAGACGGATGATGAATTTCGCAAACGTGACGCGAACCTTATGATTTAAATTAGGATGTTTACCGTTTATCGTAATTATTACGTTGATTAGACGACTTGTTACGAGATGCGAAATGACGTATGTGTAATTTCATACCTGTAATAGGATGTGATTTTTTCACTCGTTCGAGGTGCAGTTTTTTTTTTGACGTGCTTTGTCTTCCCCGTGTCTTTTTGCTAATTAAGCCAAAACTTAACCAAGCGATTAATGCATAAAGCGTGTCTAATTCTTGGAACCAACGAGTAATTAGCGTGGTATTTATTTATACACTTGTTTTTCCAATGCTTTAGGGTGCTTGTCTACGTTTACGTCTTGAAATGTTTTTTTAATTGAATTAAAATATAGCTATTTGGTGTATTCCGAGGCCAATACCCTTTCTGAAATTGAAGTCGTGAGCGAGAGGATGTTTGTGAGGATTAAGGTGTATTTTTTGGTTGGATTTTTCACGTGATAAGGAAAGTGTCTTTGGATGTTGGTTTTGTTGAGGTGTATTACCAGAAAAGGGTGAAATTCACTGACTCGTGTGGAAGTGAGTTATGTCCTGTTTTTATTACATCATCTAGAGGAACTGCAAAATGCAAATTATATTATGAAAATTGATGAATTTAAAAAATTAGCAAAAAAATAATAAATAACTTATTATGTAAAAAAATTTTAATTTTTTGAAAAAATGGAATGATATGCGTAAAATATGAGTAATTAAGTTTAAGTTATAATTAATAATTACAGGTTTCCAAATTATTCAAAAACGTGATTCTATAGTTCTCATTTTTTGCGATTTTTCATATTTTTTTCGCTGATATTTTTTTTTAAAAAAAGGTGAAATTCGATATGTTAATTGCAATAATCATGCAAAACAATATTTTTATAAGTAAAAAATGGTGCAAAAAAGGATAAAATGGGTAAATCATTTGAGATAGGTCAAAGTATTTGTATAAGAAAAAATTATCTTGGATTTTTTAATACTTTCAAATGATGCAAAAATCAAATTTGTATTTCTATTATATGACTTATAATAAATTATTAAAAATGGCGAATTTGTCATGGCTTCGTATAATTCGATTGTTTTAAGCTTACTTCGTATGTTTCTCGAATTGCTCATCGCAAATGTCAGCCATTTTGAGCGAATTTCTCATCTATCGTTCAATTTTTGTAATGTTTTGAAGAAATTAGAGTTTTTTCATGATATTTGCAATTTTGTGATTTTTTGTGATTTTTTAATCAGTATTGTCTGTAATGGTATTTTTAATATGAATTTTTTATTATTTTTTTTAATAACGTAAAATTAATCTAAGTCTTTAAACAGATTAACCAAAAATTTCAAACTTAACATTTCGATTTTTCATTTCGAGACATTTTTATCAAATTTTCAATGTATCGAATTTATAATTAAACAAATTCACAGATTAATTTATTTGAATTTTTGTGATCATTAAAAAAAATAAATTTCAACATGAAATTACAATTACATTATTTCGATTTTACCTATTGAGGTATTTTTATTAAATACGCAAAACATCGAATTTATAAATAAAAAATTAACAAATTAGTTTACATGTAAAATTTTGTATTTTTTTGAGCTTTTTTATTTTTTGGGGGTTTTTGAACAAATATATCAAAATTGTTTCATTATTGTAATTAAATTTACAAATTAATTTATTTGAAAAACTTCGTAATTTTTTTAAGCTTACTAAATTGCTAAAATGTTTATGAAATTTTTAACAAAATTTCTTCATTTTTTCAGTTATGAAACACCTCCATCAAAATTGTTCAATTTTTGTAATCATTAAAAAAAATTAAATTTTAATATGAAATTATTACATTATTTCGATTTTATATTTTGAGGTATTTTTATTAAATACGCAAAACGTCGAATTTATAAATAAAAAATTAACAAATTAGTTTACGTGTAGGCTAAAATTTGGTATTTTTTTGAGCTTTTTTATTTTTTTAGGGTTTTTGAACAAATATATCAAAATTGTTCCATTGTTGTAACTAACAAAAAATTAATTTTAGCTCTGTTGAAAAAAAAATTGAAATTCGATTCATCGAAAAAATTTTCACGTCATTTCGAACTTTCATTTTGAGGCATTTTTATTAAATATGTAATACATCGAATTTATAGAATAAGAAATTTACAAATTAATTTATTTGAAAAATTTGGTAAATTTTTTAAGCTTACTGAATTACTAAAATGTCTGTGAAATTTTAACAAAATTTCTTAATTTTTTCGGTTATGAAACACCTCTATTAAAATTGTTCAATTTTTGTAATAATTTTGGTTCAATATAAATTGACTTCATCGAAAATAAAATCAAATGTGAAAAATTTGAAGAATTCATTTATATTCTTTTGATCATATTTAAAACATTTTTTTCGGTCTTTGGCGGAAAAAATTTCATAAATTAATTTCACATCGCTTTTATTTTCCTGTGAAAATTTTCGATAAATTATGACCTCGAAATTGAACGAATTTCCGAAAAGTATCGAGAACTGTAAAACTATATCGTTAGAATTTCTCAAATAATTCCCATCCAATGTATCGTAAACCCATTCAGCTCCGCAATTTTACTTTTACGACGTTGTCGAAATAAATTCTTTACTACTTATTCGATATCGGACGATTTTACGTTGTGATCTTTCACCGATAAAGATCTACGATTTGTCCATTTACCGTTTGTTGTAATTACCCTCATGAATCGGAGATTTTTCCTGTTCACCTTCAGCAGCGGGCCATTGAACGAGTTGCAGATTGAATCAGCGACAAATTTTATACGTAGTTTCTCGTGTATACGACGAATTCGTCAATAACGCGACTCAAATGAAATGTACTTTTATCGACGATTTCCCTAATTTCTTGTTATAGACGAGGTTGAGTCATCGACACGTAATTACGTGTATGTCAGAAAGGGATTGTAAAATTTTACATACGTTCACGGATGACGAAGACGAAACAAAGCGATTTTAATAACTAAGGTGAAACGTAAACCGTCGGGTGTTTAATTACCATTTGATCTAATGCTTGGGTTAATGACATTTAAAAATTCGGTTAAGGTTTTGCCGCCCTTGACGAAGATTCGCTTTTAATTAGCCGGTTTTACAACATACGTCATCTTCGAGTGTAGGTGTATTAACCTAATTAAATCGGTTTTAGAAAAATACCGACTGAGGGAGAAATACGCGTAAGCGAAAACGGAATGAATGGTAAAAGAGGAAGGAAAATGGTGAAAAATCGATCATTATTTGCGCCATCGAATCAAAGAGCTCGTTTTCTTCGGACTTTTTTCTTTTAATTATGCAAATGTCATTTAATAAATTATTTTTAATTCGAATCATTTTACTTTTTATCATTGGCGATGCCCGATGTTTGAACTAATTATTCGTTTTTCACGTGCGATCTTCGTACTCATTAAATTTTATTACGAGCTGATATATCATTCAAAAGGTCGTTCAATTATTGATTGAATTCGCCGACTGGTAATTCACGGTCATGAAGGTTATGTTCGGGCGAAAATTATACGTGGTTTCTTGTGCGAGAATTCTGTAGACTCTGGGAATTGATTTTTCTTGTACGTGAGTTCAAGCGATTGGGAAAATTTCGAGGGAATTGGAGATAGTGTGCTTTGAAATTATTTCAAACATTGGTGATTTATTTTCGGTGCGTGCTGTAAGGTTAAAATAAGTGCTGTGATAAAAACAAATCTTACAAATTCAATTCGAAGATCTCCGCAATGCTGAAACGTTGATTTAATTCTCAATCGAACCAACCTTTGGTAAACTTCACACTCGATGAAAAAAAATCGCGCGATCGTCAAAAAAAAAATTTACAAAAAACCGTTCTGAAAACTGAACGACAAAAATCTCGCGAATTGAAAAATTGGCCCGTACCAAAAAAAACAACTTGAAAAAACCAACGCGAAAAAAATTTCGTAATTTTAACCTTGCATCAAGCGGTCATGGGCCGTTAAAAATATACGAAACGAACGAACATCGAACTAGTTATACGAACCACAATAAGGAAGAAAGAAAGAGACCTTGGCCTTCAGCGGTTCATCGACAACGCACTAATGCACTCGAACGAAGAAACTTCTGCAGAAGTTCGATATGTTTCCAGCGGACCAGAGGGGATTCGACAATGTGCTATCCCTACCAATCTTTCTTCCGGGAGTATTATCCACAATCCTATGCCCTTAACCTTTCGGCTTTTTCTCTTCACTCTTCGGGGAGTGTGTGATTTTTTCTACCGGTATTTTTCGCAGCGGAGGAAAAAAAAAGAGAAAATGTTAATGTCCGAATGTAGGACATTAAACGTAGGCGTAAGCGAATATCGTCCTTGAACTTGTTATCTTCCGCAATACTCGTAATTTTGCGCTCGAAATTTCGCGTAATTTACCTCGTAGATGATTTGGCGTTGAAAAACGCGTAGGGTTGTTTGTTCCTGACCTGGATACTAATTGAGGTATCAAGCCTTTTCCAAGGTACGCGACCCGTAAAGTGGATTTTTCCCCTAAATAAATAATGCAACTCGGATAATGCCTTATCTTCTTTATGTAAATTTTTACATAATAAATATTTGACTTTTAAATTGTTATTTTATTCGTGTAACGTGTTCGGCGACGAATTTCTGAGGTTTTGTTGTGTTACATGAAACACAAACGTGGAGTTTTATAATTCGTTTATTTTTTTTATTTTAATTCGGATGTAGGTTGATAATAACCTAAATTAATATTTCACCGGAATTATTACCGGATTTATTTTATTTATTTTTTATTCATATTTTTCCCGCGTGTTTAAAATGATCAATTTAAGAGATTTATGCGTCGCGTTTTTTTTCCCTCGATATTTAATACTAAAAATATATCGTTAATACGAAAAATTAACGGTTTTTTCAATTTTTCCAAAACTCCTCCCGTTATCTTTGTCTGATTACGTTTCCTCGAGTACGCGTAATGTACATATTAATAAAAGTGATTAACCCGAGGGGGAGGTTTTATTTTAGAACATAAAAACTAATGGTACCGTTGTTAAAAATAAAAAAACTCTTGGACCACCCGTGTATTTTTATAGAACGAAAAAAAGCCAAGTATCGGTGATTAAACCGGTAGATTAAGAATAACAACGCAGAAGGGGGAACGGTGAAGAAGAATTAAAAAAGAATTAAACATTCGAGAAGTAACTTTAAGGAATTGAAGGAGTAAGAAGGCGTTTACGAGGGAAGGCGAGAATGGAAGAAAATCAATACTGGACAAAATTACACAAAAAAATAATGAACAGGGTGGATCGTCGCGTAAAGTATATTGAAATGAGTAATAAAAATAATTAAAAATAATGACCACAGTATTCGTGGCTTTTTTTCGTGCACACGAAAAAAAAAGGTGATCAAGATAAACGTGAATTTGGTTTCGATGAAGTTACGTCGGATTGAAATAATTCAGGGATTCTTAAAAATTAAAAAAATATATTTATAATTATTTTAAGGGTTAAAATATTTTCTTGAATAAGTTTTGTGTATCATTTCTATTTTTGAAACGTTGAAAAAAATTAAAATGAATTCAGAGCAAGTAATTTTGGCGAATCGGACAAAAGTCAACCAAAAAAATCAAAGCTCCTCAGAATTAGAGTCCCCTCCCCCCTCTCATTAGAAATTGAGGAATTCGATTGCTTTGAATGGGGAATGAATTCTTAAAAAAATGCAGAGATGCGGATTTTTGGCCGAATTTTTTCGTACGTTCTTCTAAAAATCTAAGCGTAATGAAAAATTGTTTGATAATAAAGTGGAGAGGGGGATAAATTATTTGAAAAAATTTCTTGAAGAAAACAGTTGACTATTCTCAAATATAAATGTGTTTTTTTCAATTTTCAACAATTTTTTGGTTTAAATGTGTTTTCCAAGTTATTTGGTTCTACTATCATGAAGAACACCCCCCTCTCCGCCCTTCCATCTCAATGTTGTTGTTCAAGTTCAATGCTATGGACAATTTTATAATAATAAAATACTTACACTGAAAGAATGTTAAAGAAAAAAATTGATCTCCAAAAATTTCCAGCTCATTTTTTCAACAGAACCAATCGAATTTCTCGATTTTTTATTTACCTGTTGCATGATGATGCCTGGTGAAAGTGTGCAGGAAAATGTACTTATTTGAAAATGGGGCCTTTTTGAATTCTACCAGGGGCTGGAGGGGCTTTATCCGATAAACATTGGTGCCTGTTGCAACGTGATAAGAGCAAGACTCCTCAGCCTTTCCAGTTATACGTTCATGCTCCCATGTCGCCCCATTTCTCACCAAATTTTCTTCTAGGCTTTGCATCTCTATTGTAGTAATACTCTTGTCTTTTTTGGTCCATTTTTATACTTGAGACCTTTATGGATCTGGAAAAGAGAGGGGGGTGAGTATTCAAAATAATTATTTGTGTTATTAAAACTTGTGGCGAATGATCTGCTTCAATTTCAAATTCATCCGTCACTCTCTCATTTCCTATTTCCCCCCTTCCTTCATTTTTACTTGTAAAATTTCAATTTTATTGCATTTTGCAAATGTTCCTTTCCTTTTCCCCTTCCCTTTTGATCAGGAATTTCATCGAAATCCACATATCATGAAGTAGCTCTTCAAACGTGTATTTTAAAGGAAGTACATAATAATTGCTAAAAAAAATCTACGATATTAATACGCAGAAAAAATTCGATAAAAAATCCCCCAAAAAAAAACATTTTGCGAAACTCTTGCTAATTAAAATCACATCTCGAATTTCAATTAAATATTTCGCAAAGAGTTTTTCTCACCAATTATAAATTTGAAGCAACTTTTCAAGACATTCCTACCGAAATCGCTGATAATTTCGTACAGTGAAGTGAAAAAATAAAAAAAACTATGTAAATTTGAATTGTTAATGATCTCGGCGAAAAAATGTGACATCTCGGCGATAATTCGATTTAGTGAACGGTTAAAATTACCAATTTGAATTATAAATATTTACTGTAGTAATATGCGGACATCATGTGGTATACGCGTATAAACGAGTCAACATTGTAGAAACTGTTATTTGAAAATTTATAAAATACAGAAAGATGTTTAAACGACGAAGAAATATGGTTAATTGGCTAGCAAGACCGGTTGACCCGTATGGGCTTACGTTATTACACAGCGTATTTTAAAATTATTTTAATAATGGATACATTGTGATGGTCATTCGCCAATTAATTAGCAACCAAAATGGTAATTACTGGTCGTGACGATTTGGTGAAAAAAATTTCATGCGATTTGTCAAATTGTCTCGTACGGCTGTTTAGGTCTCCGGTGTGGACGCGTTTATACACGAACGTGTAATTATTATAATTTAAAATTTCGAAATTAACTTTAATAGTTGTGGTCGACGTAATGAACCAGTTGCCAATTTTTTTTTCTCGCGAAGAAAATACTCTAATAAGAGATTGATGACTAGATATGATTTTTTTTGGTCATTAAAATTATTCTCCGTTATAGTAAATTAAGACTTTTATGTTGATATTTTCGCCACCAAATGAGTATGTAGTTTTTAAAAATTATTTTCTATTAACGGTAAATTATAATTTTACTTTGTAGCGGTGACGTGGTATTTATCGAATGTGAATATTTTTGAGATATGAGTAATTTATAAAATTCCAGTTGCGAATTGTCGCATGCTTCGGTGGTGAGTTCGATACGATATTCTTTAATTATCCGAGATAAGGCGATGTCTAGACTGATGTTTTAAACGAGGTGTAAACAAAGATATTTCAGGTGGTTTTGAATGCCGACGGATATGTAAATTACATACAATGATACGATTAAGTGTGTTATTGTTACGGAGAGGTTGGCTTTTTAAAATACTAAATATGTGAATTTTTCACGCGCTGAACATCGGATTTCATTAACACCCATTTAGTTCGGATGAAATAGAAACGTAATTCGTCGGCGTCTCTAACCTAAAATTAGACTCGAGTTTTAGGCTATTTTAGTATTTAAATTATAACTCTAACCGCTCACAATGGAAGCGCGAATATTTATGTAATTTGCGCATCGTAATCTGAGTATAATTCGAGGCACGAAGCCTCAGCGTAGAGGTAAAAAAAGGCCCGCGAGTATTCGAATGATGCTGGAAGTGTGTTAGATTCCCACGAACAAGTGATGAAAATTGCATCGCGGAGTTTGCAGGCGCACCGATCCGGTTGCTTTTTACTTGAAGAATCCCATTCTCTCACGATTGTTTTCTTCGTACATTGTTTCACGTGGCTTCTTTGAGATTTGCCTTCCTGCAAAGGCTTTCGAGGCTATGGGTCAATGTTGATGGAAGTGTATCGAAGTGTGTGCACTTGTGCATATTTAATGAGAATTTTGGCGCGAGCACGCGATATTCGAGGATTAAATACAGGAATTAATGAATCGTGTAATACGATCTGAGATTGTATTTTTGGCCCGAAAAATATTAATTCATAAATTCTACGGTTTTTATTTCTCGTGTGTTGAAATACGATACATATCGAGTTCACAATGATCCGATTACAACGATAGGTTACTGACCTCGAACATATAAACGTAGTTTTTTCAATGAAATTTTTTTCCTTTTATTTTACCTTCATGATTCGTACAACGAATTCGTCGAATCACCGTAATTAACCGCCGATTAATCATCTTTCGAGGTAGTTTAATGAGAGTATGTGTATTTAGCGAGTAGGAGGAGACAAGTTATGAGTATTTCTAGGCAAGGATTTATACCTAGAACTAGAAATATGAAGTTTGCTTGTCGTATGGTGTTCGTTTAATTGAAAATTGCCTAGATTCAAGACAAAGTGTAGACTAAGAGTGATATGCTATTGTTTCAGATTACTTCCGCGTTTTGTTGACGGTTTAGGTTTGGTTTTGATTTTTTTCAGACTTGAAATTCAGTTTGGAATGAAAATGCGGTGATGTGAAAGTAATGACTTTTTGAGATTTGGCATTATGACGTGGTTTCGGAATGTAATCAGAGTTTTGACAACTGGATAATTCACGTTTTCATTTTTTTCCTTTATGTTGTCTCGATTTAATGTAGTTTGGGGATTGCTTCTGCGTCAGAGTACTCGGAATCGGTAAATGAGATGTTTTCTGGTTTATGAGAGATCGAGGAATGAATTATTACCGCGATGTGAAATGAGAGTGAGTACATCTGCTAATACGTCGAGTAATAAATAAGGAGCTCGAGCAAAATAGTTTGCTCGGAATGAGTGGTAATTCAGTTTTTTGAAAAAGCAGCTCAAAAAGAGTACAAGAATAAAATTTCAGTTATCTGTACCAATTTTTTGATTTTTGGCGAATTTTTCGGAATTTAGAAATCGTACTTTTTCTATAGAAACATATTTTTGAAATAGAGAACTGCTCCAGGAATCGAGGTGAAAATAGAGATAGTTTATAATTGGATCTTCGGACCGGAATCTTACTTTTTCCAATAATTCTGTACCCTCCAGAAAAATTTCAATTTTCTTTAGTATTTTCGAGATACCCCAGATGGCAAAAAATAACCATCAACATGTCAAAACGTGGTTTTCAGTAATTTTTGAATATTTAAACGAAGAAATCGACGTTTATATTCTAAAAATTCCAGCTGACTAAATAATAAAAAGGCGGAAAAAACTGGAATTTCAGATTTTATTCTCATGGAAATTCCCTTCTGAATGAACAATGGCCTGGTCATAGAGGAGCAGCAAATGAGGTCGTTGCCCTTCCCTTTGGAGTTCAGAAAAAATTGCAAATTTTATATTTATTCGTATATGTAAAGTACGATGCAATTTTACATTTCCGAAGAAAAAATTCTCTCTATAAAACATGTTCTCTTTACTTCTCCATCCCAAGGGTGGGGGGGGGTAGACCTAGCTAAGCCATTGTGCATGAAATCCATACCGTCAACCCTTCTTCGTCTCTTCTTGTATCATGACTTATGAGTGATGACTAAGGTAGCCTCAAACGTTGCTGCAAAACAGTGCAGTGAGTTTTTGATTTCTGTCATCCCCCCTCCTCCTGATTCAAAATTTATTTTTTTTAAATAAAGCTGATGACAGGTATACTAAATTTCGCAGTTTGATGTCAATTCGAAGCCTCAAGCAAAATTGAGATTTTGTCGAGAAAAGTTTTGGAAGACATGAAAATGGTCAGGAGCGATGGAAATGCACGGAAGTGAAATTTTTGTGGGTTATTTGTACATTTTGAAGCCTTTTGCAGCATTATGAAAATGCTGAAGTAAATCAAAATCTTATTTGAGGCTGCAGAATGACTGGAAATGAAGTTTGGTTTGTAATTTAATTACTGATCAGCTCTCAATTTTTATTAAATATTATTTTGTTGAAAAAATATTTTTCTATAGAATGTAACGATTTTTAAATTTTCAAAGGTCGTTGGAAATTTAAAAAAAAATTGTTAGGAGTATAGGGAGGTGGGGGGAGGGTAAAAATCTTAAATATGGAACTGTTTTGAATTTCTTGATTTTTGATTCCGAATCGGCCATTTTATCAGGTTCCTTCGTGAGGAGGAAATTTACAAATAGGTTTTTGCGAATCGCATTCCCAATTTTACTCATATTTATCACAAAAATTTTACTGTTTTAAAATTCTTTTTAGTTCATTTTTTCAAAAATTTTATGCCATTTACTGATTAAAAATTTTCAAAAAATTTAAAAATACGTATGAATGCTGAAAATAATTTCCCAAGATTTTAAGAATGCTCTATTTAAAAATTCAAACTGTCGTATATTTTTCGAATATTTATCTAAATTTAAAACACATCGTATTTATGGGAGGGGGGAGGGATTCGGGGAAAGGCGAACTGGGAAAATCATTTTATCGGAATAATTACCCGAGAAAATTGTCTTTCCTGATGCTTTGGAGAAATATTTAAAAACCTGGTAAAAATTTGTTAGTAATTTCTACCACTTTGAAAAAAGGAAAAAATCTCTTCGAAAATAACGCGAAATTACGTACAAAAAATCATCGCATAAATCAACGAAACCATCCGCCATCTTTAAAATCATCCTCGAACTTCACGACGACGACGTCCACGAGCATAAATCACCGATTCGATTACGCACGTTGAAACTGCGTATACGCAACTGCCTACACGAGTTATATAACCAATAAATAAAACCTAGTTTTAGCCACGGGCACGAATTTTTCTACTATTTGGATAATTCAAAAAGGCGAGGGTGTCTTTACGATTCAATCAGAATGTACGATTACGCGAGGAGACGACGACCTCACAGACGGATATTTCCGTCGAACGTTTTAATCACATTCATCATTAATCGATAAGATTCTCTCATTTGGAATCCTACTCATGAGGTCGGGCTTTGGATTTAAGCCAATATTACGCTTTTGCTTGCGCTTCTTCTGCATCGATACATATCTATTTTTTGTTTACAAAATACGCGTTTCAATTATCAGATAGCATGCGATGAAAGAAATCATTTAACTCGTAATAAGCAGTTAGATTGTACATTGTAAATGCCAAGTACCGAGGAGTCCGGTACGGTATACTGATAATTACACCGCGAAGGTAGTTAAATAATAAACGATTCAAAATGATATGAGAAATCACAATCGTCGATGAATAAAAAGCGAAAAGGAGCGGAATACCAAGAGGTCTATAATCGAAATACCAAATAAAGGATGAAATCTTTAAAAGACCCACGTAAATGTAATGGCACGTACAAAAAAGAAAAAAAAAACGACGAAGGCGAATACGCATTAGGTAAGAGAATAAAAAAAAGAGAAAAAAAAGATTTACTACACGTTGAGCCCATCGCACACTCGTCAAAAGTAAACACGTAATTACGCGAGTAATTTAATGAGTTGAAAATGAAATGCGCTATGCGTTTTGTTCGAGTGGCGCAGCTAAAATACGCATCTCTCGTCATCTTCCTTCATATACGAACCATCGGTTTAATTAATTCGACCCTTAAATAGAAAAATCACAGCGAGTGAGCGACGGTAAAAAAGAGAAAAAAACGCTTATCGGTTTTTTCTACGCTGGCCAACGGTGAATTACACCTTTTGCTCGCTAATAAGGGTCAAGGTTGCATAACGTTCGCGCCATTAAAAATTTTCCATTTGCAGAAATATTCGCGAGTTTATGAAGGATACCGAGCATTATGGAAAAATTACAGAGTTGCATATGCAACCGCCTCATCTTGGTTGCGGCTCAAGGTCGTGGCCCACCATACGCACCTGAACGCTCCGCGTACCGCGCCCTTTAACACATCGTGACCTTGATGATAATAATCACCCTTATGCTCCCGCCGTTCGACAGATAATCGAAATTAAAGGTGCGACGAACTACGCGGACATGAAAAGGTCAATAACATCGATGGCTTGCGATTTGTCCCTTATTTTTTCCACCGAAAATTTCCCTTATACCGTTTCGTTTGCTTCGATCGGATGTGTATACGAAGTACAAGGCGGATTCGCATGATCGTAAATTAAGTATTCCAGACATGCACGGTAAACATTGACATAACTGAACTACATTGCCAATAGTTGTCACAATTATGGAGTATGTTCTGGCCAAGGATCCCACCGACCAGGACGTTAGTAGATCTCATCAATATGCAATACGACTAAATCCAGCTGTTTTACTATCAGGTGGATATACACTCGATGTCGACGTTATTTCGTTAAATGAAACAATCGTGTCTTTTTAAATGACTTTTAATCGCGTCTTAAAACGTGGAATTTGCACGTTTCAGGCCGCCTCGCGATGGCGTGTTTTTTTCTTCCGTCGTTTAATGCGTACCCGCGAACGGGGAGTAATTATTTTTGAATGATTTTTTTTCCAGTTTCGATGGTGTAAAGATAAAGAATAGCGAGATCTCCCGGGGTGGTTTTATTGCACTATTTGCGTTTATTTTTTCGTATTTATTACCTGTAGAATTTCAATTATTAATAAAAAAAGTATGATTTGAATAGGGAAAAAGACCGCGAAAGATCGAAATAAGATAGATACGAATCGTTGTAATAAACAGGAAGAGAATTCGCGTTGAGGACATTTTCCTTCGTTATTGGAATATTTTTCACTTCGACGTAATCGATTGTTGGAATATTTCAAGATTCTCGCAGGGAAAAGTTTTTTGACCTCAGGAGTGTAGCTTTTTTGGTCGAGGGGGGTTTTTCGAAAAGACGGTGTAAGAGGGGAATCAAAACGGATGCGTTGATTTCTGAAAAATTAAAAATAAAAAAATCAGTTTAATGTTTTTATATTTTTTTGTCGATTTTTTAAATGTTACAATTTCGATGTTTCGAGGTTTATATCGATATTTTGATGTTTCGATTTCAAAATTTCGATTTCGAGGTGTTGGTTTTGATATTTTAGTGTTTCGATGTTTAGATTTCGACGTTTCGATTTTGATTTTTTGTTTCGATGTTTTGATTTCGACATTTCGATTTCGATATTTTATTTTTTCGATATGGATATCGATATTTCCATGTTTCAATGTTAACTTTTTGTTTCGATGTTTTAATTTCGACATTTCGATTTCGATGTTTCGATTTTGATGTTGCGATTTTGATATTTTTTGTTTCAATGTTTTAATTTTGACATTTCGATTTCGATGTTGCGATTTCGATATTTTATTGTTTCGATATGGATATCGATATTTCGATGTTTCAATTTTGATTATTGGTTTCGATGTTTTGATTTTGACATTTTAATTTCGATATTGCGATTTCGATTTTCGATGCGGATATTGATATTTCGTTGTTTTGATTTTGACATTTTGATTGCGATGTTGCGATTTCGATATTTTGTTATTTCGATTAGGATATCAAAATTTCGATGTTTCGATGTTTTAATTTCAACATTTCGATTTTGATTTTTCGATTTTGACATTTCAATTTCGATGTTGCGATTTTGATATTTTGTTGTTTCGATGCGGAGATCGATATTTCGATGTTTCAATTTTGATTATTCGTTTCGATGCTTTGATTTTGACATTTCGATTTCAATGTTGCGATTTCGATACTTTGTTGTTTCGATTAGGATATCGATATTTCGACATTTCGATGTTAACTTTTTGTTTCGATGTTTTAATTTCGACATTTCGATTTCGATATTTTATTGTTTCGATATGGATATCGATATTTCGATGTTTCAATTTTGATTATTTGTTTCGATGTTTTGATTTTGACATTTCAATTTCGATATTGCGATTTCGATTTTCGATGCGGATATTGATATTTCGATGTTTTGATTTTGACATTTTGATTTCGATGTTGCGATTTCGATATTTTATTGTCTCGATATGGATATCGATATTTCGATGTTTCAATTTTGATTATTTGTTTCGATATTTTGATTTTGACATTTCAATTTCGGTATTGCGATTTCGATTTTCGATGCGGATATTGATATTTCGATGTTTTGATTTTGACATTTTGATTTCGATGTTGCGATTTCGATATTTTGTTATTTCGATTAGGATATCAAAATTTCGATGTTTCGATGTTTTAATTTTGACATTTTGATTTCGATTTTTCGATTTTGATGTTTCGATTTCGATGTTTCAATTTTGATTATTTGTTTCCATGTTTTGATTTTAACATTTCAATTTCGATGTTGCAATTTCGATACTTTGTTGTTCCGATTAGGATATCGATATTTCGATGTTAACTTTTTGTTTCGATGTTTTAATTTCGACATTTCGATTTTGATGTTTCGATTTTGATATTTTTTGTTTCGATGTTTAGATTTTGATTATTTGCTTCGATGTTTTGATTTTACATTTCGATTTCAATATTTTGTTGTTCCGATGTGGATATCGATATTTTGAGGTCTCGATTTTGATTTTTTGTTTATATGTTCTGACTTTGACATTTCGATTTTGATATTTTGTTGTTTCGATGCGGAGATCGATATTTCGATGTTTCGATTTTGATATTTTATTTCGATGTTTATATTTTAGTGTTTTGGTTGCGATATTTCAATATTCGATTTTAATGCCAGATTTTCGATATTACGATTTTGTTGTATCGATGTGAATATCGATACCCCGGGGTTTCGATTTTGATATGATGCCTAATTTTCAATTGCCCATTTCGATGTTTCAATTTTACTGTCGACCATAATTCCAACACGCTCTGCAGCTCATATCCAATTAAACAAAACACTCCGTCTTACTACCTCCACACGCATTCCTTTTCCTACCATCCCAAAAAGCCCATCCCAATCAAGACGGTAAAAATGAAATTAGTAAATCTCGTTGCGCGTTTTTTCTTTTATGACGTAATATCTCAGGAGAACGACCTAATGTCATAATTTTATCGCTGACGCGAATTCAAACGTCCGCGGCGTCGCGTTTCCCGCCTCCTGGAATTCTATCACGCTACGCGTATTACCAGGTGCATAGAACTCTTTACGACTCTTTCTGCCATAGGAGAGTTTGGATGGTTCGGAATGAGTAATAATTCTTCGATATTAGCTGTAAACGCCACCTTTATACAAAAGACTATGTACTCGTTTCCGTCGGTCTGGCCAAAGAAATGGCAAAAATTTAGCCATAGATTCGCCTCATCATTCCAGCGAATATAAGCGTGATTCCAACGTAATTATTCTAATATTCCGTACCTCGGAATATTTTTGCCATTTATGAAAAAATAATTGTTGCGAAAATGTACACGACAATTGAGAAAAAGAACGATCTTAATTATGCAATATTTTTCGAAAAAAGAACGCCTTAGTCGTAATTAAGACATCCTGCAAAAGGTTCTTGTAATTACACGTATATTGTTACATTTATACAACGTTTGAGAAACGTATATCAATCATATTCACACTGGTGAACTAATTGCGAACCATATATATTCTTTTTATATGTATATGTATTCCGATCGTAAGCCGCGATCTGGCTACGTGTACCGAATAATTTATTATTAAATTCCTTCTTTCTACTACTTGATTGATGTTTTCGTCTCGAAAACACGTATCGAACGTCTTTTATTCGAGGTAGCCGAGTTGTATCGGCGATTCGCGAACGTTAATTATGTTCTAGGCTCGAGCTTCACTTTGAATGTGTATTTCGGAATCGTTGAAAACTCCGAGTCGATTTTTTTTTTAATTTAGACAAAATCCAAAAAAATCGTGTAAATTATTATAAATCACGATTTCCTTGGAAAACTATTTCAAAACTATTTCATCGAAGTAACGTCAAGATGCCTACTACAGGTGCTAAATCGTTCATTTTCAAGGTAATGAGGGCAGGGGGAGGGGGTTGAACATTTCATTATGAATTTTTCTAAGACGTCTTGCACCAACTATTTTGGAAAGGTACTCGTAGTCAAGGGGGTTGATTTAAAATTTTTCCCCTCCTTCGCTCCTTCTACGTAATTATTTTTCATTAATTTTGTTTTTGTTTTTTACTGATTTTATTCTATTTTTTCATTGAATTTATTTTTTCCTTATTTCATATCATGATATTTTCATTTCTCACTACTTTCAGCTTTCTTTCTCAATTTTATCATTTTTCAACGATTTTATTTTTAAGTGATTTTTATTGTTTAATGAATTTATTTTTCGATAATTTGATCATATTTTTTTTGCTGATTTTTTTTTATTGTTTACCGATTTTATTGTTCGATAATTTTATTTTTCCATATCATTTTTTACTGATTCAATTTTGCAATGATTTTTACTTCATTCTGATTTTGTTTTTTACTGTGTTTTTGCTAGTTTTATTTTTTTACAGATTTAATTTTTCAATAATTTTCGTTTTTACTGATTTTTATTTCGGTATCATTTTTTACCAATTCGATTTTGTGATAATTTTTATTTTGTGTTGATTTTTTTACTGGTTTTGTTTAGCAATTTATATTTTTCGCAGGTTTTGATCAGTTTTTTTATCTCTTTTATTTTTTGATAATTTTTATTTTCACTGATTTTATTTTTCAATAATTTCATTTTTGTTTTTTTTTACTGATTTTTACACTTGAAATCCTTGAAAAACGAAGTCAATGGAAAATGAAATCGGTGGAAAAAATCAGTGAACAATGAAATCAAATAAAAACAGAAAAACAGTAAAAAAAAACGAAAAAAAGTGGAAGATGTAAAAAAGGAAAATAATATAAGCAAAAAATGAAACTAATAAAAAATAAAGTCAATGCAAAATACAATTGTTGGAAAAAAAGGATTGGTGAAAATTAAAATTGATGAAAAGCAAAATCAGTAAAAAGTAAATCAATAAAAAAAATTATCAAAAAAATTAAAAAAAATAATCAATGAAAATAAAATGAAAAACAAAACTAGTAAAAAATAAAGTCAATGCAACATATAATTGTTGAAAAAAATTGTTGAAAATTAAAATTGAAAAATAAATTCATTGAATTTTAAAATTAGTAAATAACATCAGCGAAAAATAAAACCGGTCAAAAATGTAATCAATAAAAACGAAATTGCTTAAAAAATTGAATTGAAATTGTTGAAAATCAAAATTAATAAAAAAAAATCGGTGAAAAAACAACTTCAGGGGTATACGATTTGTGTTTACATTTTTTCTTCTATTTTTTCAAGTTATCGAGTGTTCAAAAAAAAAACATTTTCTTTATTAAAAAAACATCGTTGATGATTTTTTGAAAAAATTACAAACTATTTGCTAAGAACCAGTTTTTAAGATTTTTGAGATATTTCAAGAGTTTTCATCTTAAAAGGGTGAGTTGAAAAATTTCATCATGACGCTTATCATCTCCTTTCCTATCGCGTCACTCGATCCACGTATTTTTTAATTATTTCGAAACTCCTTGCTTCTGGTCAATTGATAATCCACGATATGTAGAATATAACTGTTCGTATACACGCTAACAAAAGGTGACAGCGAGATATATAATTAAATAAATGATAATTTAACGCCTTTAACGTGCGTGTTAACACTTTCGGCACAGCATAATCGGCACCCTCGATTAACAGGTTTATCAACGTACATCGCGCTATAGTACGCGGATTACCGTTTGAAAAGGCGTAATCACGCATAATAAAAGGGTAATTGCCTTATCAAAAGATAATATAACCGATGATAGAGCTGGCGGGAATTCTTGGTATATCTGTCAAACTTATAATATCTACGAATCTTACGAAGGGAGGCTGTTACGTGTGCGTTACGCCCTACTTTACTGGCCTACTATGTTTTACTCGTAGTAAACAATCGATTACGGTGTCTTAAATTGAATGGTATCAAATATGTAAATTTTTCCGAGGTGTCGTAATTACACGATAATTATTTAGCCAGAGGATAACCCGGCTACTTTTTCGTATGGTGTTATTTACTTCTCCAGTTTTATTTTTTCGGTACTTTTTTATTACTAAGTATACGATTTCTGATGTTTTAATATTTCGGTGGAATTTCTACGAAAAAGGTAACCCGATTGGGAAAAGTTTCGAGTCGTGGGTTCGAAAAAAATAATTTTCAACGTGACACCGTGTGTTTTTGATTTCAATCATACATTTAACCGTTACTCGAGGATGAACTTCGTTCAAGTGTAAAATACCTATCACATTCTATACGACGCGTAAATTCGCGCCTATATCGCTATGGCAAGAATTTCCCGATGACCATTAACCACAAATAACCGATATAACTAATTCCGAGAATATCGAACGCATAATCGTGTAATTTTTTTCATTCTGTAGATGGTGGAAAATGGAAAAAATAAAAGAATTAACGGATATTAATTTAGCGGTTTGTATCGACGCTGACCAAAATTGGCAAGTGGGATTACTAACGCTTGTAGGTGATGATAATTATAGGCATTGGTATACCTTGCACCGCTATATGGTGTTATATTTCTTCATGAATGGAGATGAATTCGGACAGATGCGAGATTGTGTACGTAATTCGATTTATAGATCGCGCGTGAGGTATGGGATACTTTGTGTAAGGTGGTATTACTCTCGTAGTGGAACGACCGAACTTGCAGAATTTCAATTTTTCAGGTAAAAAAGTAATATCCAAGGCGCCGAGGTGATTGGTTTTTTAAATTGGTCTCAACGTAGGAATGACCTCGGCGTATGCATTGTAGACGATTTTATGCCTTTTTATGCAATTGATTTTAGTCTGCACGACGTGGTAGGTCTTCGAGGTGTGATGTATCGATGGATCGCTCGAAGGCGTTTGTATCGCGTGATTTTATCGAAAAATTACGCCAAATTTTAATTTACCTGATTTACGAGTATTTTAAGTGCGGATTTTATCGAGATTTTGGTTTCTTTGAAAGTGACCCACGGAAACCATGATATTTCTTCAATACTGTCTTCAATCTTCTACGAGAACAAACCGGGCAAATTCAGTTATTTTCCTTAATTACCCTCCAAAGAAAAGAGACCACGTCTTTTTCGATATTTCCCTTAATATTCCTCTAAAAAGAGCAGGATCAACACCACGATTTCTTCCTTCAATTTAAATTACAATACTGTATGAATTTGCTTAAAATTGAATAAAATTTGTAAAAGCGCAAACTTGATGAAAAACCCGCTTTAAAATACCTGAAAATTGTCACTGTTTCATTTAAATCGATAAAAATTGCTTAAAATTACACAAAATGTCAAAATGTCGTTGAAATCGTTCAAAGCTGTTCAGTATTTTCTTGAAGTTGCACAACAAATGCCCAAAATGGTTTTAAAATTGTTTAAAATTGTTCAATATTTAGTTAGAATTGCAAAAAAATTGTTTGAAATTGCTTAAAAGTGCACAACATAGTGAAAATATTGTTATAATTGTTCAAAATTGTGCAATATTTGTTGAACATTTCATATAAACTGTTAAAATGTTGTTAAAATTGGTTAAAGTTGATAAATATTTGCTCAAAATTGCACAAAAGTTGTGTAAAACAATCAAATGAAGGACAAATTTGGTTAAAATAGCAAAAAACTTCCAAAATGTTGTTAAAATAATTCAAAATCGATCAAAACTTGTTTAAAATTACTTAAAATTGTTGAAATGTTTTTAAAATTGTTCAATATTAGCTCATAATTGCATCAAAACTGTAGAAATGTAGTTGAAATAGTTTCGAATTGATCAAAATTTGTTTAAAATTACTTCAAATTGTGCAAAATTGTCAAAATTATGTTGAAATTGTTTAAAATTGTTCAACATTTGCTCAAAACTGTGTAAAAACTGTTACAATGTTGTTAAAATAGTTTTGAATCGATCAAAATTTGTTTAAAATTGCGTAAAATTGTCAAAATGTTGTTGAAATTGCTAAAAGTTGTTGACTGTTTGGTCAAAATTATGTTGAAATTGTTTAAAATTGTTCAACATTTGCTCAAAACTGTGTAAAAACTGTTACAATGTTGTTAAAATAGTTTTGAATCGATCAAAATTTGTTTAAAATTGCGTAAAATTGTCAAAATGTTGTTGAAATTGCTAAAAGTTGTTGACTGTTTGGTCAAAATTATGTTGAAATTGTTTAAAATTGTTCAACATTTGCTCAAAACTGTGTAAAAACTGTTACAATGTTGTTAAAATAGTTTTGAATCGATCAAAATTTGTTTAAAATTGCGTAAAATTGTCAAAATGTTGTTGAAATTGCTAAAAGTTGTTGACTGTTTGGTCAAAATTATGTTGAAATTGTTTAAAATTGTTCAACATTTGCTCAAAACTGTGTAAAAACTGTTACAATGTTGTTAAAATAGTTTTGAATCGATCAAAATTTGTTTAAAATTGCGTAAAATTGTCAAAATGTTGTTGAAATTGCTAAAAGTTGTTGACTGTTTGCTCAAAATTGCACAAAAGTTGTGCAAAACAATCAAATTAAGGACAAATTTGCTTAAAATAGCAAAAAACTTCCAAAATGTTGTTAAAATAATTCAAAATCGATCAAAACTTGTTTAAAATTGCTAAAAATTACTTAAAATTGTTGAAATGTTGTTAAAATTGTTCAATATTAGCTCATAATTGCATCAAAACTGTAGAAATGTAGTTGAAATAGTTTCGAATTGATCAAAATTTGTTTAAAATTGCGTAAAATTGTCAAAATGTTGTTGAAATTGCTAAAAGTTGTTGATTGTTTGCTCAAAATTGCGCAAAAGTTGTGCAAAGCAATCAAATTAATGACAAATTTGGCTAAAATTGCGAAAAACTATTAAAATGTTTGACAATTTTGTGCAATTTTACATATTTTAAACAACTTTATCAACATTTTGATAGTTTTTTGCTATTTTAAACAAATTTTTCACTAATTTAATCGTTTTGCACAACTTTTGCGCAATTTCGAGCAAACACTCATAAATTTAAGCAATTTTAACAACATTTTGACCATTTTACACAATTTTAAACGAATTTTGATTGATTCTAAACTATTTTAACAACATTTTAACAGTTTTTATGCAATTTTTAGCAAAAATTGAACATCTTTAACAACATTTTAATAATTTTAAGCAATTTTAAGTTGTTTTAGGCAGTTTTAAACAAATTTTATTGATTCTCAACACCATTTCAATAACATTTCAACGATTTTTATGCAATTTTGAGTGAATATTGTCAACTTAAAGTAGCTTTATCAAAATCTCGACGGGTTTTTGCAATTTTTTGGTAATTTTAAACTAATTATGATAAATTTTAAACTTTTTTAATGACATTTAAACTGTTTTTTTGCAATTTTAACCCAATTTTTCATTGATTTAATCGTTTTGCACAGCTTTTATGTAGTGTTGAGCATATATCAATCAACTTTAACCAATTATAACAACATTTTGGCGATTTCACGTAATTTTAAGCAGTTTTAAACAAATTTTGATAGATCGTCAGCTTTTCTAACAATATTAATAAATTTTGTAGGTACGACTTGAACTTTTCAACACCAGTTCAAACGATCAAAATTTTTCACAATTTTTCACACGCCTAATTCAAATTTTAGAAACCCAGCTTTGGTCGCCTCTTACTAAACCTAACCCTCAAACTATGTTACCCACGCTTTCATAAACTCATCACGGTATTAATCAAACCCACACCCACAATCCACCGCCAATTTTACTACTAGATTTAATCATCTCTAATTAAACCAGCGAAACGATTCCCTTGAAGAATTCCTTTTTTTATCACAATTTCTTGAATACTTCGGGGCTTTCTGCAAGACACACGCAGGCGTGGACGTATATAAAACCCGGTGAGGCTTTTTTTTAGGTGTTTTTTCACCCGTACCTGTTCGCAATTATGATATAATACGCGTACGTATGGTTTTGATTGCGAGCTCAGAATTGAGGATACTTTGATAGCAGATGGCTTCTTTTATTGATGAATTGCGTGGCGTTTTATTATACGAATACTTATGCGACTATTTTTTCTTCTCTGTGTTTAATAATGTACAAATAGCTCATTTTATGATACATGTAGCTGATGTATTTTATAAATAATGACTTTTACGAGAGGGTATAAAAACTACCCGTAGGCCTGGCTCATTCAAGAGCAATATAACAAGTCTTGGCTACTCTACGATTAATGATAGCAACGTGAAGCTTCCATAGATACCTTATATGTCATTTTATGAATGAAATTATACCCGAAATTTTTTCTGTAACACCAATTAAGCAAAGTATCTAATTTCTTATCCAATTAGAGTTTTTAAAAATCAACCTTCATGGTAACACATTAAACGGAGAAGAGAACACGATGATGGTTGCTATAAAGAATCGGGTTATTTATAAATACGTTTAAATTCTTCGGACTACGACGTCTGAGAGGAGATTCTGAAACCGAAAAATAATTGAGACGCGTAGCTTGCCTTTTTTTTTTTGAAAACATATTCTTAAATTGGCACATCGGTGTACGTTTACGAACGGGGGCGAAATTCGAATAAATTATCGGGCTACGTTGAACAAGAAAATAACACGGTTTGTAAGATCCACCTCTTCGGTAACCGATAGTTCTAAAATGCTTCTAATTTGTATCTCGCGTATACTAAAATAGGTATTGATTGGTACAATAATAGAGTCATGATTGCCAACCATAGCCGGAACTGGTTATCTAAATATGCGAAACGAACGTCACTTTTAATCAATATTAATTTATCTTTTACGCACGAAAAAAAGATACGTATTCGAGGAATTTATACGGTTTTTGTTGTAATATAGCCACTCAGTTATGTTTTTCCTTTCTCAAAGAAGTCAAGGTGTGGTAATCTAGTATCAAAATTGTTTTCCGGTCGACTTTACGTGTAAGCTGACATATCGTGTTTGTTTTTACTTAATTAGCGAACTACCAAGTCGCCATTGGTGTAGAAATGTCAGCGCGGTGGATTTACACCGGCCAAGAAGTACGTTGGCTTTAATGATATGAGACTCGTGGATCTATTCTATGTTCCACGTGCCTATTACTTTTTACTGTTTTGTACGACTGAAATATGTTATCACTTCTAAAGGTTACAAAGGTTTAATGCGAAGCGGTTTGCGGATATGTGTTTTATGTGTGCGCAGAAGCGCTGATAATGTTTATCTGGTGATTGTTTCGAAGAATAATTACGCGAGAGATACTTCAATTTATGTTTTTTTTTATTTGATAATTTATGTGGAAATTCTGTAATTTGTGTTTTGCTGTAATCGGTGGTTACCGAGGAACTAAGTTGAGAAGCATAATTTTTGAAAAAGCATAAGGGTCAAGGGAACGACAAAACTTGTACTGAAAGCATTTCTTGTGATTTTTTCAATAACACGTTGATTTCTTCATGACCTTCCTGTGATATTCCTTCGACTTTCTGGTGATATTTAAATGACTATTCAAATACTTCCTAAATATTCCTGTGATCTTCCTATGATATTCATTCGACCTTCATGTGGTATTCTTGTGACTTCAAATACCTCTAAATATTCCTATGACCTTCCAGTGATATTCATATGACCTTCATGTGAGAATTGAAATACCTCCCTAAGTATTCTCATGACCTTCCTGTGATATTTTTGTGACATTTCAAACACATCTTCTAAATATTTCTGTGACATTCATTCGACATTCGTGTGATATTCCTGTGACTTTTTAAATACATTCTAAATATTCCTACGACCTTACAATGATATTCATATGACTTTCTTGAGAGACCTTCATGTGAGAATTGAAACACCTCCTAAGTATTCTCTTGACCTTCCCGTGATATTTTTGTGACATTTCAAACGCATATCTTCCAAATATTCCTATGACCTTTCTATGACATTCATTCAACCTTCGTGTGATATTCCTGTGACTTTTCGAATACCTCCTAAATATTCCTACGACCTTCCAGTGATATTCATACGACCTTGTTACTTTCATGTAAGAATTGAAATGCCTCCTAAATTTCCTCATGACCTTCCCGTGATATTCCTGTGACATTTCAAATACATATCTTCTAAATATTCTTATGACCTTCATGTGATATTCCTGTGACTTTTCAAATACCTCTTAAATATTCCTATGACCTTACAGTGATATTCATATGACCTTCTTGAGAGACCTTCATATGAGAATTATTGAACTACCTCCTAAATATTCTCGTGAGCTTCCTGTGATATTTTTGTGACATTTCAAACGCATATCTTCCAAATATTCCTATGACCTTTCTATGACATTCATTCAACCTTCGTGTGATATTCCTGTGACTTTTCGAATACCTCCTAAATATTCCTACGACCTTCCAGTTATATTCATACGACCTTGTGACCTTCATGTAAGAATTGAAATACCTCCTAAATTTCCTCATGACCTTCCCGTGATATTCCTGTGACATTTCAAATATGTATCTCCGACATCTTTCTACGACCTTTCTATGACGTTCCTGTGACACCTCAATATTCCTTTGACCTTCCCATGATTTCTTTGTAGCATTTCCTATCACATTTTTAATGTGTATCTCGAAATATTGTTGAGATATTCCGACCATCTTTTCATAATATTCCTATGAGACTTCAAGCACTTCCTAAATATTCCTATGACCTTCCCAGACATTTCATGTACTCATATTCGAAACAAAGTATAATTTAATTTTTCAATGTAGTTGGAACCAAATGCAATGTTTTACTTTCCATAATTTTTCAAACCCAGAGATATTCCTAATTTCCTACACATTCATTGATTTTACAAATTTACGATATTATCGTGTTATTTTTGGAGAAAACTTGAAGGAAATATTTTTAAAATAACTAGGAGGAAAATTGAAGAAAAAATTGAAAGGTTTGGTTAATTGATTTATTTAGCCCCCTGACACGACTCTCCTGACTTCAATGCTTGGACTACAGTCACTCATCATAAGTCATTAAATTATTGGATGGTTCTATTGCATCCTTTTCTCCTCTAATTTGCACCAAAATTTCGTTTTCTTTCTCTTTGATGCAAGTTTTTTTTTGTGTCTTTCACTAGCGTATTTTAGTTCCCTCTTTAGTCACCGGCTGAGAACTTAGTTGGAGATTCGCGAATTTCATCGAGTTGGTTTTTTCCCAGTCGCAATTTAGTATTACATGAATAAGATATTAATGTAATGATAATAAACTGTTATGCGAGATTACATAGACATCGCCTTGAGCTGCTCTTCCTGCGTGTACGATTTATGCGAACTTTGAAAGAAATTACACCAAGCAAATGATCATGTTGGCGTATGCGAATAGTATGTTTGAGACGGCTCGTTAACGAGCTTCGAATTTTAATTTGGAATTCTCCATCGACGGATCCGTTTGATAAGGTTACCGTATGTAGCACCGTTTGCTCGAATCAAAAGTCATTTGTCGCGAATGTAAGAACTCGTAGTGGAATCTCTGGGCGTTGACGCGTCACCGGAGTCGAATTTTTCGTACGTAATATCTTTTTAAGTTACCAGCGCATACAGATTTGTAATAAATTGCCGATGATGTCTTCGATTGACGTTTGTTTTCCGGCGAAGCGAACTCATCGACGATGGGTTTATGTTCTTGTACATATTACGGTTTTCCTTCTCGGTTGTAATTTGCCAAGCTGTCGAATACGGAAAGTGTCGGATTAAACGGTTCAAAGGTGCGGATGGTATTTTAATTCGGTTGTACGTCGTTGGCGGAGAGTTTGGAAGCGTGGAACATGACAGCGCCATGTCTGCTGTGTCGTCTTATCGCGTCTTCTATCTTGTTCCGCGCTGAATATTACGAGATGGGCGCGATTTCGGTGTCGTAGCCGTGTCTGCGTCTTAACCGCAAAAATATCAATGTGAAAATATTATGGGAGCTGGACCGCAATGGATATTCTTTCAATTACAGAATAGTGACATAATTGATCAAGTGAAATGGAACTAATACCGGTTATTACATTGAGTTCGTAACGTGTAATAGGAATAGAGTAATGATGTATAATAATGCCCCACCAATCAATTAATTACGCTTAATGGTATAACCGAAGATGTTCATGCGGAGCTCAAAAAGAATCTTGGATTCAGCTTCGCTAATTCCATCGGCGTCTTATCGTGATTAGCAATCTTGATCAATGCAATAACCATCGCGTTTCGTTGCTCATCGTTTCAAGTCTGCTTAATCGGAGGCACTCGGATACTGGATTTTGGAGATTGACCTCCGGATGAGGTTAATCGTTGGTAATGGTACGAGGCGTGTGTGAGATCGCAATGAGCATGTTTTTGGGTGGATTTACTGTATGAAAGAAGTCACCAGCGAGCTATGGAAATTCAATTGTTTTGTTGAATCGATATATTTGTTGAATGGTCTCTTCTGCATTTCCAATGCCATCGTCTGTGATGTGAGTACTCCAGCATAAAGAATTCAAAAGAGGCCTTGGAAGCCCAAATGCCTTATAACACCTTTGCCAGGGTCAGAAGACACAGCTAATGAAGAGAAACTGGTCAGGATGCACCAATCACGTCATTGACCGGTCCATCAGAGGTGCAAAGATCTATTTCCTCTCTCACATCCCTCCTCCCCTCCCTCGCTCCATAGCTCTGGAAATCATCCATAGACTTTTTTGTGTTTCTCGTCGATTTAATTCGCGTTGAAAAAATAAAACCCCAATTTATACCGTTGTTTTAGTCATAAATTCTGCGCAGATTTGAGATATCGAGGTAATTGTATCAACAGTCGGCAAATTCGGCTATTCGGACTACTTCGGTGTCTACTAAATGTACTTATTTTTAAAATAATACCACATACCAATAATAAATTACTAATGCGTGGTATTTAAACGGAGTTTTTCAGGCCAACGTAGGCGCTTAACCGGTTAAAAAAGATTTGTTTTGTAAATTGCATCTTGTTAGCTGTCGTAAGGCGGCAACGCGCGGTAGTTCGATATAAAAAGCCGATGTCAATTCGACGTATTTTTTCCCCTTAAAAGCTTCAACAATCGAAATAATGATGGATTGCGGTGTCAAAAGGAATTCTGCGCGTGTAGAATTTGTACATATTCGATATACCCGACGACAGACCAATTAACCGATCAATTATGTACTTGAGTGTAATAACGACGACTACGACGACGGTTCATTGGCATTGATTCATCTATCCATAAAGGTGTTGGTAAACGGCGCGAATACTTTTGGCTTTTGGGTCAGCGTAGATGTTAGAAATTTATGCACTTGTATCGCTACAACTGTCAGGTACTGTTAGACTACGTACAATGTATATTTCGAATTTAATAAACCTTAATGACCGAGTAATATATCAAGCTCGAGTAACAATTTTTCTAATACGGTTTGAACGTGTCGTCGCATATTTATCAGCGATGCGCGATGGTATTTTGAAACTCGGTTTTTTTTTTACCCATTTCAAGTATATCGAGTATTTTTTATTATTCCGGTTTCAGTTTTTGCCAACTGGACCAAAAGACTACTTGTTACTACCGCAATAACAAATTTGTAAGGCGGCTAGGTTTATGATATGATTACAGATTAGATCATCGAGTAACAGTACTCGTAATATTAACTTGTTAATACGGCGTATGTATCGGTACTGTAATTGAAATGTGATATCGATGTTGGTATTTATACGAGACGTGTGCATCGGCGTACATGTCTCGGTAATAGGATATGAAAAGAATTAAAATTCCTGCAGAATTAGGTTTTTGGGCGATTTTGTGGTTATGGTGTCGGAAATCATTTAATTTTTAGGTATTTTTTGCGGTGAATTTGTTGAGTTTTTTTTGGTGGTAAAACTGCTCAAAGTGTAGGAATTGATTTAGTCTATTTTGGAATTTTTTGTGATTTTTTTTTGAAATTTTTGCTGTATTTTTACTATTGATTTACCTTTGTTTTTGCTGTCAGCCCGAGTGAATCTGGTGGGAGGGGGAAGGAACGTTTCTCCTCCAATGTTGATGAGTTTAAAGTCCTTACAAGGGAACCACTCGAGGTGTTTGGCTCGGATTTGAACGAAAGTTGGATTTTTGGAAAGACCATGTCAAGAAACCCCCAAAATAAAAATTTTAGCTGTCCAAGTCAACTTTTAGATTTTTGGTGAATTTTTAAAATTTTTAAGTCATGAAATTTCTATTAAAAATAGAGAATCGAAAAAAAAATCTTGAAAAATAATTTTAAATCGCGTAAAAACAATATTTTCTCCATAATTTGGACCCGCTGAATCTGAAAATTACACTGGCGAGACGTTCTGGAGCCTCCAGCGTGATTTTCATTTATCTCCAGGAACTTTAAAATGCTCCGAATTGAAAATGAATGCGTATTTTATTGAAGCATACTGGAATCGACTGAAAAATAGTTTTCGCACTAATTCCAGCCATTTTTCAGTCGATTCCAGTAGGCGTCGACGAAATACGGATTTTTTTTCGATTCGTAATATGTACATTGCTATGAAAAAATTGGTTCGGGAAAATCACTCAAGATGTTCGGCTGGAATTTTCCGGAAATGTAGTCAAGTCGATTCGTTAGGTCGGAAATAAGAGGGAACCAAGTTTTTAGCTGGCCAGTCTCAAATGCACGCATTCTGGAGCATTTCAAAGTTCCTGGAGAAAGATGGAAATCGCGCTGGAGGCTCCAGGACGGCTCGCCGATGCGATTGTCGGATTCAGCGAGTCCAAATTAGGAGGGGGGAATAGTTTTTGCGCGATTTAAAATTCATCCTTCTAGATTTTTTTTTTCAATTCTCTATTTTTAATAAAGTCAACTTGGACAGCTGAAAAGTTGGTTTTGGGGGTTTTTTGACATGCTCTTTCCAAAAATCCAACTCTTGTTTTAATCTGAGCCGGACACCTCAAGAGGTTTCTTTGTTAGTTCTCTCATCGAGATGTGTTTTTTAAAATTCCTCCTCTCAAGCTATAGAAAATTGCGTATTTTTGTAATAAAATATAAAAATTTAAAAAACACTAAAAAATTAAAAAAAAAATTGTTACCTATATTTTTTAGAAATTTCATAAAAAATTGACATTTCATTTTATTTGGTATGAACAACAGTGCAGTACTTAAAAAAAAAAAATATGTGCAAAATTCCATTTGACATGAAGTTAGCTTTGGACTTGCAAAAAAAACAAGAAAATACTCGTACAAAAAATTCATCAAAAAAATATTAACAAAATTGTATTTGGAATAAAGTTGGCTTAAAACTTGTAAAAAAAAAATAAAAAACATGAAAAATTCAGCAAAAAAAATTGACAAAATTTTATTTGGAGTGAAGTTAGCTGCGAACTTGACAAAAAATCAAAAAATCAAAAAAAAAGCTCAAAAATAATGAAAATTTCCACGGCCTTCCAAAATTAGCTAAATAAGAGCACTACAACGATAAAAAAAATTGAAGCATTTTTTGAAGTATTTTTGTTATAAAACTCGTACGTTCTTCACGGCTTAAAAATTTTTCATCACCATTCCCCCGTGCGAATTTTTTTGGAAAATTATATGTATTCCATGCCAATGTTCACGAGCCAGGCCCACGTATGACTGTGACATTGACACCGTCATAAATACATCGCCCGATCCAAGAGGCATTTCCGATACCTCGATAAATTCCCATGACCATGAAATACAATATAATTTCTCATAACACCTGCCAAGATTTTAAATCGACGGATAAATTTTACCGCGTTGAAAATTCTGTCACACTTTGACAACTGCATTTTACTCGAGTGGCCCTGGATGCCAAAAGTACATTGGCAATTTAGCATCATCTGTTTGAGGGTAGTTTGCATTCTCGCAGATGTCCCTATGTGCTAATTTTACCTTTGCGATATGAGAATGCATTTTATTGCGATACGATGAGTTGGCCGGGCTCCAAGTTGATTGGATGTATTTTTTGACCTTTCGCGTGTATAAGATACGATTTCTCATTAGCGATTAATTTGAATAATATTTGAAATATGAAATAGCCACTCGCAAAGAGATAACCCGATTTGCGCTTTTGAAAGAGCCGAGCCGCGATTTCTAAGTACATGTGTGCGTGCGTACCGAGAGTGATTGCCATTATAAATGGAAATGGCCATCTTGCGATGTAATTCCATTCGTGAATTCGTGCTCATTTTTCGGCTAATAAATTTACCAAATCCTTATTCACGAACACGTTTTGAATCGGTCGAAGAAATAACGTTGGGAAGAATGTGTATCGAGAAACGCGACAATAATTGTTAATGCTTGTACATGGTCGAGAGCAATCAATGTGGCACGTTTGCCTTGCGATTCGCAACCGAAATTGTCATCTGGTTAATTGATCGTAGAAGGCGGTCGAATTTAAATGAAAATTTCACTCTTTCCTATCACTTTTCATTGAATGGGATTTTTTTTCTAGTCAAGTGGTTTTGTTATGTGATGCGAAAATGTGCGTGTGAAAGTTACGAGACCACGGACTCGGTGTGTGATTAGGAGTGCGAATTTCATGGAATGCGTATTTTAGATTTTTATGGACGTCCTTGTCGAAGAGGTTTACTTTTATTATCAACGAATTTATGCTTCAAATGTCTTCAAAAGTTCTCCTTTTCAAAAATGAATCCGTTTGTTGAATTTCAGAGGCCATTTTAAACGAGAGGTGGATTTTTTGAAAGAGCATGTCAAAAAAACCCCAAAACCAAAATTTCAACTGCCCAAAACAGCTTCTCAACTTTTGGCGAATTTTTAAAAATAGAAAATTACTAAGTTTTCATCACGAATAAAATATGAAAAAATCGAGTCAATTTAAAAAAATTGTTGAAAATTGCGCATAATTTATTTTCCTCCCAAATTCGGATCCGCCTAATCCGAATTTCGTTTCGCCAAACCATTCTGGAGTCTCCAGTGCGATTTTCATTTTCTCCAGAAATTTCAAAATGCTCCAGAAACCGTCTATACGAGATTGGGCGGCTAAAAACTTGGTGTTTTCTATTCTCGACTTTTTCAAACAAATTACTCACATTTCTGGGAAATTCCAGCAGACCAGTTCGAGAATGATTTTCTTAACTGAATTTAAAACAAAATTGATCCGGGAAATAACTGTCGAAATGGCCGGCTGGAATTTTTCAGAAATTACTAAATTTGGCTGAAGAGGTCGAGAACGGGTGGGAACCAAATTCGTAGCAGCCTAATCTCATATGCACGGTTCTGAAGCGTTTTGAAATTTCTGGAGAAAACGAAAATCGCGCTGGAGGCTCCAGAACAGTTTGGCAGTGAAAAATTCACATTCAGGGGTCCGAATTAGGGGGAAAATGTGTTTTACAAAATTTTTAATCATTTTTTAAATTGACACGATTTTTTTTACATGCCTTATTTTCAGTGGAAATTTCATTATTTTTGATTTTTGAAATTCGCCAAAAATGGAGAAGTGAACTTGAGCAGCTAAAATTTTGGTTTGAGGAGGTGAGGAGGATGTGATCTTATAAAAAAAAATGGAAATCGGGCTGGAGGCTCCAGAACAGTTTGGCAGTGCAAAATTCACATTCAGGGGAGTCCGAATTAGGGGAAAATATGTTTTACAAAATTTTTAATAATTTCTTAAATTGACTCTGTTTTTTTACTTGCCTTATTTTCAGTGGAAATTTCATTATTTTCGATTTTTGAAAATTCGCCAAAAACGAAGAAGTGAACTTGGGCAGCTAAAACTTTGGTTTGAGGAGGAGAAGGGGGGTATGCTTTTTTCAAAAATTCGACTCCCGTTTAAATCTAAACTGACCATCTGGAGGCGTTCCCTTGTGGAAAGAATTTGGTAAAATTGCATATATTTTTAAATAATTTGAAATTTCTCGAGTCCTTCCAGGAAATCCGGGCTCGGGGGTCCGTCTGGAAATTTTCCCCTTCGCTCCTCCTCTCGATGGCTTCCCATGCGATACTAAAATTAATCAAGACCGCCATTTTTCGGGCTCCTTCTTCTTAATAATATCCCAAGCTTAATCACACTTCCTCATAATCCACCTTCATGCGACTTCCAAATCCAGGGAATGTTTATTGTTGAAGTTGAATAGCTCGTTCATTATTCATTCGAAATTCACGATACTTGGGACGACTATTCTCACGAAAATACCTCGCCAAACAAAAGGGAATTTTAGCACTTTGACTAAACTGATTCGAATGTCAGTTCGAAATGACCCGTTCATGGTAACAATACTGAAATTGATTGTGCGCGATGGCGAAAAATCTCCGCACAAATCAAGTGTAATGATAACTTCCTTAATGACACGGCTGGCTGAGTACGTTTCATAAAAAATAGTAATTAATCAAAACTTGCAGTACGTTTGAATGTGGTGGAAAAAAATGGAAGTTCTATGCAACTTGGCTCGATCCAAGTAACGGAGAAATATCGGGAAACTTTGCAAATTCGTTACAACTGGCGAAATTCTCCGACCTCATGTACCATAAGCGTAGCAACGATGAAAAGAAAAAAATTTCCCATCGAAGAAAAAATTTCGACGGTTATAAACCGCCGTTACAAAGAACTCTTTTCATAGCGCGTTCTTCTACCTATCATTCTACATTACGAACATGAATAGTCTGAAAATGATGATTCGGAAAGCAAAACACGTGCTTTGAACGTAACATAAACTGCGGCAGGCTACACAATTTCCGTATACGGATTTCATATGTAATTAGCGCCAGTTGTACGACAATTGCGAGCATTCGAGCACGTTCCTTTATTAACGAATCATTGACTCGAATGATCACACGGTTAATAAAAAACGATATATACACGCGCTATCGCGCGACCGAAACGAGTGATCGGGTTTTATTTTTTTTAAATGCTGGAATTTTTTTCGCCTTATTTTTTGCGTTCGTTCGCGAATAATGGAATATGGCTGTCGTATATAAGAATTGTTATAAAAATAAATAACAATGGTCGTCAATAAAAATCTATACCATGTCTTAAATGCTAGAATGCCGCGCGCGCGTCGGCCTCACAAAAAAAGAACCATAAATCGAGAAATAGCCGATTCGTGATTGCTTGGAAAATAAACAACGATTAGAACAAGCTTTCTGTGAAACTCGGTCAGTAATAAAATTAAGCGATTTTTAATGCTCGACTTGGATAGAAAAGTACCGGGGGAAAATACTTTTTGTGGTAATTTCAACGGCACATACGACGAATTTCAATTACAAAGCGTTTTCTGGTACGAAGGGTCAGTCATGCAATATGACCATTTACCTGTTCCCAGACATGTGTCGAAATCATTCTAGTTTGGTGGAATTAACAATGCTACTAGTTTCCAGCTAGATCTGTGCTTGAGTTTGTTACACAGGGTTTGAAGTGGTCAGCGAGGATTGAAGGAGGAAGGAGCCGAATTTTCCTCATAATTTCTGATTACCCTAGAAATGGCCTTGTCATGTGAAGACAAGAGTCTGCTATCTCAGCGATTTGAACTTTTTTTTCATTTTGTCCTACTCTCAAAGCATAATTCACCTATGGTTGCGCAATCAGTGTTGCCATTTTCAATAATGAAAAAAAAGTGATTTGAAAGTTTCAAATTGCAAAAAAAATATGAAATTTATGAGCTAAAATTTTGAAAAAATTCTCAGTCATACTTTTTTTCATACCTAACAACATATCAAAAAATTGTGGCGGTGTACTTGCTAGTTTTCGAGAAAAAAATTTCTAAAAATTGTAACTTTTCCAAAATTTGCCATCATAAAAATATAAAAATCATATAATCGTAGATTTTCAAAATATTTTATTCACATATCGGTGAAAATTCGAAAAAACCCTCCTTCCTCCTCCCAAAGAGGAACAAATCTTAGGCAGGAGGAAGGAGCCGAATTTTCCTCATAATTTCTGATTACCCTAGAAATGGCCTTGTCATGTGAAGACAAGAGTCTGCTATCTCAGCGATTTGAACTTTTTTTTCATTTTGTTCTACTCTCAAAGCATAATTCACCTATGGTTGCGCAATCAGTGTTGCCATTTTCAATAATGAAAAAAAAGTGATTTGAAAGTTTCAAATTGCAAAAAAAATATGAAATTTATGAGCTAAAATTTTGAAAAAATTCACATATGCAGTAAAAACGTTCCCGTTTGAGAGAAGGAGGAGGAAGGGGATGTTTCGAATTTTCACTTTCGAAAATCTATGATTACATAATTTTTATATCTTTATGATGATAAATTTTGGAAAAGTTACAATTTTTAGAAATTTTTTTCTCGAAAACTAGAAAAAACACCACCACAATCTTTTGATATGTTATTTGGTATGAAAAGAAGTATAACTGAGAATTTTTTCAAAATTTTAGCTCATAAACTTCATATTTTATTGGCAATTTGAAACTTTCAAAACTCTTTTATACAATTATGATGCACTTGTATGCAACCATAATAGAATTGTTTCTTTAAAAATAGTCATAAAAATTCGCCACCAGGCATAAATTATCATATGACTACAATAGGCCATAAATCACGGTGGAACTGCAACTGCGCTGAAATTATCATAAAACTACTATCAAACATCTTCATTAGACCATCTGTTCCGAAATGATTGACACGAATAATAACTTGTATTGCTTCAAGGTTACTACGATAATAGCATTTTTTCTCTACTACGAGAAAATTCGTCTAAAAATATAATTCAACCGTCGCTACCGCTTAAGTGGTCTGGAAACTAATTTCCACACGTATCGCATTCCTTATCTCGGACGCGTTCCGATCGTACGAGTGTATTATTTATGAGCCATCACACGCTATCACAAAGCCATCATAATTATACACTCAAACAAACGTATTGAAAACTCCTGGACGATGCTCGCGCATCGTGGCACAGAAAGCGCGTTAAACGTGCCGCAAATAGGTGTCTAGGTTATCGAACGTAAAATGCAACAAATTAATTTCTCATTATCGTTAACTGATAAATTTTCACGTATTGAAATCGCATCGAAGCGAATACGAAAAAAATTCGCTTTAATGAATCAACGCAACTTCTCCCCTCTTGGGTTCTTATCACGTTGATCTAGCTAACATTTGCGAATATGTAAACTCTTAACTGCGTTGAAATAGTCCACATGTAGATTACCATAACTAGTTCCAATGTTTATTTTTTTTTCACCGTAGCCGGCGTTAATTAATATCTTTAATAATCCTTTTATACGCTAATGATATTAGAAACTGTTGTTGATTTAATTTTTCCGCAACGCGTTCGCTGAATTTAAATTTGTATTAAAAACTTGACCACCTACAAAGGCGATTAGCCTTTTGAACCTTATTAGTTCGGTATTGATCCTCGGGCCTCGCTAATTGGTCACGTATTTCGCTACTAAAAATTAGCCGATTGTTTGCAAATTATAACAATGACCATTCTTTTGTAATACCCATCGAAACAAGGAAATGGTTTTAGTTGTCGACAAATACGTTCACTCTTTACGTCCCCACTTGCGTTTTCGTCGCTTTATCTAGTTATAACGCGTGATTAAATATAGATCGTAGATTTAGACCGATGATAACGGATCACCGTTATGAGATCGATCGTTTATTCGACATATGACTTACGAGCGCCTTTGGGAGTTTGCTTGGAATGCAACGAGACAAGAGGGTTTGGGAACTTGAATGTCACGTGCAGTCATTGAGAGCAAAAATGAGCCTGGAGGAATATTTTTAGTACCCTCCTTACCTCGGCCATGATAATTATTGACCGAAAAAAATTGAGAAAAAATACCAAATGATTATAAATCTCTTAGGTCCTTCTAGAAAAAGCCAGATTCGTCACCAAGTGCCTCTCTTAATTGTCAAAATATCGTTTAAATTGATTAAAATTCCATAAAATAACACAAAATTGTCAAAATGTTGTTAAAATCATTCAACGAAGTTCAGTATTTGTTTAAAATTGCGTAAAAGTTGCACAAAACGATTAAATTGATGGAAAATTTGATCGAAATTGAGCAACATCGACATAATAGTGTTTAAATTACTTAAACTTGTTCAATATTTCTTCAGAATTGCGAGAAAATTTTCAAAATGTTGATTATATAGTTCAAAATTGATCAAAATTTGTTTAAAATTCCACAAAATGGTCAAAACGTTGTTAAAATTGTTCAATACTTGCTTGAAATATCATAAAAGCTGTTAAAATTGATTAAAAATGATTAATATTTACGCAAAAATCGCAAAAAAGTTGTACAAAACGATTAAATTGATGAAAAATTTGGTCAAAATTGAACAAAATTTGTTTAAAATTGCTTTAAATTTTCGAAAAGTTGTTAAAGTTGTTTCAATTTGTTCAACATTTGCTCAAGGATTCACAAAACCTGTTAAATTGTTGGAAAAATTGATTGAAGTCGTTGAATATTTACTCGAAATTGCACAAAAGTTGTGCAAAACGATTAAATTAATGAAAAATTTGGTTAAAATTGCAAAAAGTTATTAGAATGTTGAAATAGTTTCAAATCGATCAAAATTTTTTTTAAATTGTTTAAAATTATGCAAAATTATTGTCAAAATGTGAATAAAATTGTTTTAAGTCGTGCAATTTTAGCAAATATTGAATAATTTCATCAATTTTAGTATTATTTTGACAATTTTGTGCAGTTTTAAGCGATTTTAAACAAATTTTGATGAATTCTAAATTATTTCAACAAAATTTTGAAAATTTTGTTACAGTTTTAGACAACTTTTGTTCAATTTTCAACTATTTTAATGATATTTTAACAGCTTTTATGCAATTTTGAGCAAATATTGAACAACTTTGAACAACGTTAACAACATTTTGATACTTTTTTACAATTTTAACCAAATTTTCTATTCGTTTTATAGTTTTGCACAACTTTTATGCAAATTTCAGCAAATGTTGAACAATTTTAACAAAATTTTGAAAATTTTGTTACAGTTTTAGACAACTTTTGTTCAATTTTCAACTATTTTAATAATATTTTAACAGCTTTTATGCAATCTTGAGCAAATATTGAACAACTTTGAACAACGTTAACAACATTTTGATACTTTTTTACAATTTTAACCAAATTTTCTATTAGTTTTATAATTTTGCACAACTTTTATGTAAATTTAAGCAAATATTGAACAATTTTGAACAATTTTAACAATTTTTTAACAAATTTGTGGAATTTTAAGGACTTTGGAATAAATTATGATCAATTTTGAACTGTTTTATCAATAATTTGACAATTTTTTGCAATTTTTAACAATTATTAAGCAACTTTAAACAATTTTAACGTCGTTTTGGCAATTTTATGCATTTTAAAGCAAATTTTCAACAATTTAATCATTTTGTGCTACTTTTATGCAATTTTGAAAGAACAATGAGCGACTTCGAACTATTCCGACAACATTTTGACAATTTTGTCTAATTTTAAGCAATTTTAATGAATTTAAACGAAATTTTGACAATTTTTACGAATTTTCTAACCAAAATTTTACCAAGTTTTAGCTTCTTGTATAAATATCCAATTCTAAGCAGTTATATCGTGATTTAAATGGGTTTCCATGGATGGAAGGTGATTTGAGCGAAGTTTTTGAAGAATAACGATAAATCCTCATCTATGATCTGAGGTTGGGGTGGCGATGAGTATCAAAAATCGTTCGAGGGGAGAAAAGTGACCGGGTCCAGGGCAGCAACCCCTGATACGCTTCTTTATGTCATGCTCCCTTCTGTCCCCCTGCATCGCCAACACTTCACACGCTACTGACTTATATAAAGCGAAAAAAAATTACGCGAATTTTGCGCATCATAAACTACGGTATCGACGATTAAGGTGCCTCATCGAATACCGCAAAAAGTGCTCGATTGACCTACGGTCTCGCGAAGGTGGCGGACGCACGATGAAGTTAATTATACCGTCTATTAAAGAGTATTGGAGTAGCGATCGCGGAACCTTGTAGTGAAATTATAATCACGATCGATATTCGATCTCGATGATGGTTATTCATTCGGTAATAATTAATTTCACGATTTTATTCTGTTACAGGTGAGTTTCTCGGCGAATTTTTTCAAGTGCACTTGTACGTATACAGTTATACTTTTTTTCTATTCTAAAAGCCATCGAAATTGTATCTTGACAGTGATTGAAAATTGCAAAAATGAAATCCGTTATAATAACTTGGTATGCGAACCACGGAAGTACAAGTACTTTCCCAGGTATTTTTCTAATTGAATTTGAAATAAAAATTTCCCATACACTGCGCAAGCGTACGCGGAAATCGTACATTAAAATTATTACGAAAGCTCGTAAATCGATTAAGTTTCGCGTTAATTAAACTGAAACGGATTTTTTTCCAAGACGAAGCCGATGAACTTGTTATCACTTCGGCGACTCCGTTTATATAAAAATTTACGCCATTATCAGCGAAATACACGAATGCTACTAGTTCCATCATCGTAAATCTATGCGAGTTATTCGAGCGAAATGGCGCCTAGTGCTGACATTTGTTCGCATTACATCGAGCACGGCCTTTTAAAGTCAATTAAAACGTATTCTCGCTTAATCGAACCGCATAATACTATGAATGATTTTATTAAAGTTATAACCGTTACTTCATCGTCGTTGTAAAAGGAAGAAATATGAGGAAATAAATAAAATTAAGAAAAAAGTCTCTTCGAAGGCTCGTGATGGATTCTTTTGAACGCCTTAAATGGTAGTGCTCCAGTTGGAGGTATTTAATGGCGAAAAAAAAATCATTTTTATGACGTTTCAAACGTACTAAAAATTCAGCTCATTTTATATGTACGTAGTTGTTGAGCCCACTTGCAATTTGACGCCTCCCTTCCCCCGCGTCTTTGTCTTCAACGTTGCGTTCCGCGCGAATAACGTTAATAACGTAATTTACCGGAAATTTTATAACGAACATTTTTAGTTATTATCAATTTTTTCGTTATCTCACTTTTTCACACACCCCCCTCCCCCCCTTCACACTATAAAATCCGCAAAATTGAACGTAGCTCGTCATTTGATTAAAAAATCAAGAATTTTGTATAAATTCTGTGTTTTGTTTATTTGAAATTCACTTCAACGTGTTCCCTTAAGACTCGCTCTTCAAAATAGACGTGTCCTGTTGAATTGGGGGAGGAAAGGGGGGTACAAAACTTTTCCATATGCGTTCCCTTCTACTAAAACTAGATGAAAAAATTTTTGGTTGCGATGGCGATAATCGAGAGGTCATTTTTCACGTTTTTTAATCACGGTACAAATTTTCGCGCGAATTTTCCAAAACTCGAGCCGACGTATTAATTGAATATCGATACGGGATGAAAAATTACTACGCCTTTTCCCTCTTCTTTGGCCAATAAATAATAGAAAGGTTTTGATAAATTACTAATATATTCGCCAGATATCGTGAACCTTGGATTTCGTATGCGTTGAAATTTTGGAAATTCGTATCGCCATGATAAATACTCGGTTTCGTTTGACTCCAGGCTCGTAATTTATTTCGCGATAAGACTCACGCGTATTTAAAGATGGTAAAAAATAACTCAACCGAATGGTAAAAAGGAGGAGAGAAACTTGTATACTTTGGCGAGAGCTATAAATAAAAACTAAACCAAACGTAGACACGAGTAAGATGTACGACTGGAAAAAGTAATTAAAACTGCGGAATCGGCCATTCAAAAAAAACTCCCTCGTTTGGAGAAAACTTCTTCGACGCGGAAAACAGTAATAAATATTTTACCTTTGTAAATTTGTCATTAAGGGACCCTTTAATTTTTTTAAAAAATACGATATTTTTTCGTATCTATTTGACGGGGCTTTTTAACGTCGCAGAATTTTGTAAATCGTTTAGTAATTTTATTATCGTTGACAAACGTTAGAAACCGAAGGGGAGATGATCATATCACATTATGCGTTTTAATCGTGGCTTTATTATACGAATTTTTCGCCTATTACCGGTAAAGTGGCTTTTCGCTTTTTTAACACGATTCGAAACGCATTACCGGATAATAACGAGGATGGAATGGTTGAAATTCAGATAATAGCGATGCTGGTTCTTTCAAAATGTTTATCGAGCTTGACATTGTCGATCATCATCAATTATGGTTTTTAAAAATATTCTAAATAGGTGTTAATTTGCATACAATGCTATTTTAAGATACCCTTCGCTAGCATCCGTAACGTCTAATTTTCATTTCCGTACGTAGCCTCAAGTTTAAAGAACTCTTACGTCATATTGATGGACTTGGATGATTTGTGGTGTAAAATCGCCGTCTGTTCGAGATCTGTACTTTTCCTTTTTATTAATTTTAATGCGACATTTATTCGGAGCGCCTTGAGATTTTTTTGTAGTCGCATTTTTCTCCATTGTAACAATGGTATTCGTTGAGTCGGTTTTAAGCGGAGTAATTTTATGCATCGATTTGTTATGCTAATTTTTGTCGCGAAATATCTTCATAATTTACGGTCGTTAGGTTTTATTTTATTCGAATTTGGAGAGATCTTTGAACTCTAGGTGGGTTGTGGAAAAGGGTGGTGGGGGAGGGAGGTGAATAAGCAAAGGTAAACGTTTAGTGGCAGTTTATGAAAATTACAACTTCGTTTTGGAAATTTTTTTGTGAACAAATACCTGAGAAATTAAATTGAGAGAAATCAGCAATAGACTGTTGCCTTATGAATTCTCTAGGAAATCGAAAAAAAAACTTCCTCAACAAAAATTGTTTTCAGATTGCTTTTACTCCTCCCTCCACCTCTCCATGATGAAAATAAGGGGAAATTTCGCATTTTTGAATAAACACGGAGAAATTTTTTAGAACGAAATTGTTCCTCAATCGGTTTCAAAAATTTTTACCCCAATGATTTTTCAATGAAATTGACCCCCGAGCATTCAAAGAAATCTCATTAAAGTTATTTTTCTCAATTTTCACTTCTCACGGGTTAAAAAACATATTGAAAAAAAATTTTTGGGGGGAAAATAAGATTTTAATGAATTTCAGGGTATTTAACGAGTAGTAAAAGTAGTGAAAGTAGTGAAAAAGTAGTGAATTTTTTCAAAAAGCAGTGCAAGAATAAAAAAACCCGAAGGTGCAAAAAATTTTTGAAAAAATTACACAAAAATCGTTTATTTTTGATAAATGACTGTCAATTTCTTACAAATTGGCAGCACTGTCTGAATATGTGACGTCATAGATATGACGTCACTAAGCATGTAATTTGTTAAGTTTTCTATGATTTTAATTTGATTTTTTTTCAAAATATAGATTTTTTTTATAATCTGAGATTTGACCTCGTTGATGGAGGAGGAGGGAGGGGTGTTGAAGTTCAGAGGTTTTTGAAAATTTTGTAAAAATATAGTGAGAAAGTAGTGATTTTTAGACAAAAATCCGTGGGGTACCCTGAGTATTGAAATTATTTTTTGAAAAAACAATTTTTCCAGTTTCGGGCAATGCTTTTTAATTTGAAAAATTCTCAAAATTGGCGTTCAATAAATTTTTAAAAAAATATTTGTAAATTTTAAATTATTTTTCATTATAAAGGCATGTAGTGAAAATTTTCAATTTATTTTAAACAAAGAAAACAAATTTGAAAAAATTATGCGTTTTTTTACTTAAATGCAAAAACTATGAAATTGAAAGTATTTTGAGCTTCTTACGGAGTATTCCCTTGGAAGCATTTTGTTTTTCTCAATGGAAAATATCGCAATTACCAGAGTTATTCTTTGTCAGGGAGGGGAAAGAGGGGTAAAAATACTCACTTCTCTCCTTATTATATTAATAAGTGATGAATTCACCTGATAAGAGAATTTCACGAGTTGGAATGTGTCAAAATGGAACGAAGGTGACTTACTAAATCAAAATTTCAATTGTGCATTTATTTTTGAATTTTTGACGGGTTCTCAAAAATTTTGAAATCGATGGCTTTTCTAGGAAAAATTGTGAAAAAAGTCTTGGATTATATTTTTGAACTCAAAAAGGCAAGTTTTGCTTTTTCCAACAACCTCAGAGTCGCCAATGGGATTGGGATTTTCTCCTGTATTTCTTTGAAATGCTCCAGATGACTAAAAAATGCAACGTTGGTTGAGGGGAGAGTTGAACACATACTTGCGTTTATATTTAAGCAATTTAATTTGTCTTTAAAAGTTGTATCTAGCCAACTCGTTTAGTACTTTGCAGTAATATTTTAAAAAATTGAGGAGGGTGACTAACAGAATATTTGTCCTGGCTCATGCTGACTTTTGATAGTTCTGGTGACAAATTATATTACTACGATGAGTCCTTTGTGGGTTGTTGTATAATGAAAGAAAAATCATTACGAATCGAAATTTTTTATGAAATTCTGTTGACAACACGATCAATGCCTTATTCCTTTCGCTGTTCATTGCTGCTCCATTAATCTTCGGTTATCTTACGAGTTGAAAATCCTCTGGACAAGTAAAATTCGAGCATTTCGCATCGTATTTCGCATTCACGTTCGAAAACAAAATGACGAGTATCCGGTTCGGTGACCCTCGAAACGAGGGCTTAACGTTGGCGAAAAATTTCCTAAAAGGTTGCAAATGGGCACCGATCGGATGTAACGTCCGCGTAATAAATGAGTCGAGCACGTGTTGAATTTAAATGTTAATCCATAACTAATCCAACAGCTTCCGAATGTTTCGGCAAGTACTCACGTACGACGACGAGATTAATAAAGAAAGAAGCGTATTTTTTACGTTGGCTAATTGCGGTGAAATTCGAGCACGGAATGTAGCTGTCAGAAATGCGGAAAGGCTACGTGTATATTTGTCATCTTAGACGTCGAGACGCTCGGCTTAGCTTCATACGCGTAAACGTGCCGGTCTCGGTGGAGAGAATGCGTCGGAAGTGCAGCCCATTAGATGCATCTCGTAAGCTCGGTAATTACCCGTAAATTATTTATTCGTGTAATTTATTTTCGGTAAATTGAATTTTCGCCGTTTGATAGCCGTCGCTAAGTGTATTTATCTATGTAAGGTGTTTGACCTTGGACCTTGTGCACGTTCGAAGCGGTGTCGAAGTCCGTAATAATAGCGTTATGCGTGCAGGTCTCCACAGAGGAACCTGCGAGATGGTCTCGCTGACACGGGACGCGATTTCCTTGAAAAGGTGATATAATAGGGCGTAGGAAATCTTTTCGGTGTCGTGTGGACTGGTACGATGTCACGCGAATGATCCGCTGGTCCCAGCGACGCGACCCTATCATTAATTATTCGCGTAATTGAGCTATTAATCTGTTGCCGTAATAAAAATACACCTCGATGCTAATCGACGCGAAGTATAGTCGCACAGTGGTAAAGGCATTTTACACGTATGGTGCTTTATTGAAAATTGGCTGCTGCTTGTGCATGTTGGCGCCACGGGAGATCTCACGATGTGATTTTTATTTACGAGCTCGTGTTGTTTGGCGATTTTGTAACACGTCTGTACTTTGGCATGAACTATTAGTGGTACGTAAAATAAGTGCGGAATATGGTAGCACCGAAGGCGATCGTGTACTCTTCGTCGCCATCCTGCCTCTCATGACTAATTGTCCGCAGCGAATGTCGCGGATTTATTTTCCTCAAATGTAAAATCGCCCTCTTTTACGTGACCACGTATGCCGTGCTTTCCAGCAAATTATGAACTATGGCGCGGATTCGATGTTATATCGCGAATCACAAAATCGTGGTAACCGTTCGACACTGATATCGAGTCGTGACCGTTGTCTACATATCGTTTTACCTTAATCAACGATTGTTTGTACGTTGATAAATTAGACGGCGAAATTATTATTGGTCGTCGATTAATTCCCGACGTGAGTATGCGTATGAATTCCGTAATATTTCCGCGGGTTAACGAAATGCTAAGATGGTCGATGGTGAATGGTTTATGATATTTATGCGCATCGTGCCTCTATCAGACCAATTCGTTTATTATTCCCCTATAAATAGGTAATTAGGTATATAAAAGGAGTAGAGAGGGTTGAGAGGTTATTCGGAGCCGTTGAGAGCGGAAATCGGCCCTGGGCAAATGTTACTGTCTCTCTCTTTGATTTCTGCACGAAATTCTTCGGTCTCCTTCGGACAAACCGGGCTCGGGTCAAAGTGTCTCATTGCCCCCTCTTTCGACAATTTCAAAAAGCAAGGAAAATATCAACGAATTAGTTCTCATGAAGTTGAAAAAATTGAGCATTTTTCACAGTTGCTAGAAAGTACAAATTTCATTGATAACCTCTTCAGCCTCCAGCAAGTCTAGCTTCAGCACATAAATAGATGAATCGATTTAAATTTTAAAACACCAAAACCTTAATTATAAACATTGCTACTGAATCGAACTATCAAGTTGGAAATATTGAAATCTAACCATCGAAGTCCTAATATCGAAATCTAAGCATAAGAATCGAAAATATCGAAGCGAATACAAAAAGTAAAATGCATATCCGAATCATGAAAATATAAACATTTGAAATCGAAGTACCGAAACCGCGATTTCGATTTTATTAAAGTCGATTTTAGAAAATTGAAATGTTTAATTCATATACCAAAATGAAACCCGAAATCGAAATTTCGAAATAAAATCATTGCAATAAAAATATCGATGTCACGATTTCAAAATCGATTTATTGAAATCTGAACATCAAATCCTTAAATCGAAATCGAAATATCAAAGTTTCGATTTCAAAATCGATTTATCGAAATCTGAATACAAAATCTTTAAATCGAAATCGAAATATCAAAGTTTCGATTTCAAAATCGATTTATCAAAAAAAAAAAATATTCAAGCTAAAATATCGAATTTACGATTTCAAAATCGATTTATCGAAATCTGAATACAAAATCTTTAAATCGAAATCGAAATATCAAAGTTTTGATTTCAAAATCGGTTTATCAAAATCGAAATATCAGTTTCGATTTCAAAATCGATTTATCAAAAAAAAAATATTCAAGCTAAAATATCGAATTTACGATTTCAAAATCGATTTATCAAAATTTGAATACAAAATCTTTAAATTGAAATCGAAATATCAAAGTTTTGATTTCAAAATCGGTTTATCAAAATCGAAATATCAGTTTCGATTTCAAAATCGATTTATCAAAAAAAAAATATTCAAGCTAAAATATCGAATTTACGATTTCAAAATCGATTTATCAAAAAAAAAATATTCAAGCTAAAATATCGAATTTACGATTTCAAAATCGATTTATCGAAATCTGAATACAAAATCTTTAAATCGAAATCGAAATATCAAAGTTTTGATTTCAAAATCGGTTTATCAAAATCGAAATATCAGTTTCGATTTCAAAATCGATTTATCAAAAAAAAAAAAATATTCAAGCTAAAATATCGAATTTACGATTTCAAAATCGATTTATCGAAATCTGAATACAAAATCTTTAAATCGAAATCGAAATATCAAAGTTTTGATTTCAAAATCGGTTTATCAAAATCGAAATATCAGTTTCGATTTCAAAATCGATTTATCAAAAAAAAAATATTCAAGCTAAAATATCGAATTTACGATTTCAAAATCGATTTATCGAAATCTACATATCAAATTCTTGTATCGAAATCGAATCAGTTTCGACTTCAAAATCGATTTATTGAAATCTGAACATCGAATCCTTATATCACAATCAAGATATCGATATCCAAATATCCAAGCGAAAATATCGAAAAAAATATCGATGTTACGATTTCAAAATCGATTTATGGATATCTGAAGATCAAATTCTCGTGTCAAAATCGAAATATCGACGTCCAAATAATGAAATCAAAAAAACTCTTGTTTTAATTTTCACTGCAAATCTCGAATCGAAACTTTAACGAACTTTGAGCTCATTTTCTTCGTCGCAAAGTTCGTAGAAATCTCGAAACAAATCCTCGAACAAGTTCGCACGCTTCTTCTCAACAAAGAGATGGAAAATACCCACAAATTGTGTGGTTCTCTTGACTCGCAAGATTTTATGTACAACATTGTCACTAGGATTTCTCAGCAATCACCCGCGCTTCAGATAAGGCTTAGGATTCTTTGTCGTACGAGTATTTAGCGCAGCGCAGTCTCAGGATGAAAGAAGCTCAGCGGTATGTCGCATCAGTCGCGAAAATCAGCACGTACTTGAAGCATGTACTCATACCGGACGATATAAAATAAAAATGGAAAGATGAAAAATACAAAAAATGAGGAATAATTATAAAACGGTAACACCGCCGCCGTGTTTCTATATATTGTGTCAAAACGTGAGGTTATAACCTTTTCTGTGGTATTTTTTATCTCGCGTTTCTCTTACATTTTATACTTGATGCGTCGTACGTTATATAAGGAAATTTTACTTTTTTTTTTAATAATTTGGGCGCCTGGTTGCGGACAATTCCTGCAAGACGTGTGTTTTTTCCGCATTAGTCGATGCGATTGTTTCACCGTGTGACTGCGACGCGAGCCCGGTACAAAATGCTCTAGATTATTCGTTGTTAATCACACAATTGCGACCGGTAAACGCGCGTCCTATTATAAAGCCATTGTCTTTGCACCTCGTCGTGTACTATTTCATTCATGTGTAGACGACGTACCCAGACGCGTACACAGACCCGTAAACTATCATCTGGATAACCTAATTATAAAGAGTAAATAAAAATTCAACTTAAATAGGAAACCTCTAATGACCATTGTTTAATTTCAAATGTTCGAAATTCAACTTCCGAGGTAGTTGGGCATGATTGTCTTCGTTTCTTTTCTTGGACGACGAAACTGGTAGTTATAGTACGTAATTCATTTTTTTCCCTTACTTTTTCTAGAATCAAATTAGGTGTACCGAGTTAGGATTAACCTGCTTAAGGTATAATTTAATCGACGTGATTACCGATATTAACGGTAATGGATTTCGGTGAATTTATCAGCGCTCCTTGTTCGGAAAACAATTGTTGGATGCTTTGGATGCTTTGGAGATGTCAACTTTGGGCGAAGGGATGAATGGGAGTTGTTCGTTGGCGTCTGTTTTGAATGGATTAATTGCCTGAATTGTGATATGTACGAGTAAAGAATAATTTTTTGGGGGTTTTCTTTGTTTTTTCTTTTCATTTTAGTTGTTTAAATTTGTATTGATATTTCGTGTATTTTTTCAATTTTGATGTTATATTTGGAGAAGTACTTACTTTTGATTTTTCTTATTTTAGTTTTTGGTAGTTTTTTCAGAATTTTTTTTCAACCACTGTGCTTTTTTTTGAATTTTACTCCAGGATTTTTTCGATAGATGTTTTGATTTGATTCCCGAAATCCGATGTTTTCATCAGTATCTCAATTCTGATTATTTGGTTTCAAGATTTTGATTTAAGTCAGTCGTGATATTTCAATTTCGATGTTTCCATAGTTTGACATTCGGATTTGTCATAAAGATTTTGATATTTCGATTTCGATGTTACGATATTTTGATTTCGATTATTCAATATCGATATTTTGATTACGATATTAGGATTTCAATACCTCGATATCGAAGTTTTAGCATTTAGATATCAATATTTCAACATCGATATTTCGATTCAAATATTTCAATGTTGATATTTCGATTTTGATATTTGAATGTTGATATTTCGATTTCAATATTTTACTATCGATATTTCGATTTCAATACCGATAATTTGATTTCGATTACTCAATATCAATATTTCGATCTTAATATTTTAATGTCGATATTTTGATTTTGATATTTTAATTTTGACATTTTAGTGTCGATACTTCGATTTCGACCACACAATATTTTGATTTAGATTATTCAATATCGATATTTCGATTTCAATATTTTAATATCGATATTTCGATTTCGATATCTTAATGTCAATATTTTGATTACAATATTTGAATTTCAATATTTCGATTTCAATATCGATATTTTGATTTCGATGTTTCAATATTGATATATTAATTTTGATATTTCAGTGTCGATATTTCGATTTTGATATCGATATTTTGATTTTGATTACTCAATATCGATATTTTGATTTCAATTATTCAATATTGATATTTCGATTTTAATATTTTGATATCGATATTTCAACATCGACATTTTGATTTCAATTTTTCGATGTCGACATTTCGATTTCAATGTCGATATTTTGATTTTGATTTAATGTCGATATTTCGATTTTAATATCAATATTTTGATTTCGATTTTTCAATATTGATATTTTGATTTTGATATTTTAGTGTCAATATTTCAATTTTAATATCGATATTTTGATTTCGATTATTCAATATCGATATTTTGATTTTGATATTTTAATATCGATATTTCGATTTGAATATATCGATATCGGTATTTCAACATTGATATTTTTATTTCAATTTTTCGATGTCGACATTTCGATTTCAATATTTTAATATCGATTTCGATTTTGATATTTTAATGTCGATATTTTGATTTTGATAGTTTAATTTCGATTTTGATATTTTGTTATCGATATTTTAACATCGATATTTTGATTTCGATTTTTGAATGTTGAAATTTCGATTTCAGTATCGATATTTTGATTTCGATTTTTCAATATCGATATTTCGATTTTAATACAGTATCGATATTTTGATTTTGATATTTTAATATCGATATTTCGATTTGAATATATCGATATCGGTATTTCAACATCGATATTTTTATTTCAATTTTTCGATGTCGACATTTCGATTTCAATATTTCAATATCGATATTTTAATGTCGATATTTTGATTTTGATTACTCAATTTTAAATTCGATTGTGGGATTTCCATTCTCAATAGTTTGTTGCATAGTTTGATATTTGTGTTTCGTCTTTTCTTTGATTTTGATATTTCGATACCGACATTTTGAAGCTGAAAAAGTGGATTTGAGTAACTTTTTGCTTTTTTACTTAATCTTGGACAATTCTCGCTGAATGTTTCAATATAATTGAAGGTGATGGGATGCGTCGAATATTTCCAGTTTTTCGTATCCCCCTCCCCTCACTCTACCCCTTTTCGTTTTCTTTCTCTTTCTGTACTTTTATTGTAATTTCAAGTTGGCCACACAAGCTGCATGATTAATGGTACCGATCGAACGATTGTGTAATATTTCCTATATACCTTGAAGAAGTGTACTCTTTCGGATGGATTATTCAATCGCACCATCCAATCGAAAAACGCTGCCGATGAGTTTGCAGATCAAAAAGATCACATAGAAGACATCGCTGAAAACACGCCAATGAAAATTTCGCGAATCCAAACAATAAAAGATGATTCGCAACGTCCACTCGTCAAAACGCCTCGTAGACCCCCAATGAACATCGTGACCGGGTGACGACGCTATCGCGTAAAATCTAAACCACATCGATGCGCGTCCTCCGAAAACCGAACATCGTCCAGCATCCAACATTAGGTCAGCGTTTCTCTAAACGGCTGTTTTTTTTTCGAAACACGGCGAATAATTCGCTGCGCGAAGATAAAGGTGAAATTTGCATCGAAATATGGAGATCGGACGACTAATTGGGTAACATGGAAAATCACGCATGATCATTACTACGATGCGAGCAAGCTCTGCGAAACGTCCGCGACGACGTGCCAGCCGAGTACGTCCGCGAGTTTGATAAGCAATATTTCCACGTTGTTAGGTCTCGTGACAAGTCAGCTATTTGCATGCTCGTCGAGCGCATGTCATTTAGGAAGGAAATATCGCCGAAGACAATGATGAATATTAGGAATACAATCGAAAGAAACAAAATCGGTTTAATAATTTTTTGCAGCGCGCATTTCGGATTCTTATCGTTGCGGGAAAAGAGCACGAGGTTAGAGAAGCGGCCATAGCTATCGGACATTGGTAATCGGCATAAATTTTCTACTAGGTCATACGATACATATACGCGAACGCCTCGAGAATCGCTATCCGCGCAGCGCCTATTAAGCGTCAGTTTTCAATTTCCGGGTTCCAGGTGTTGCTACGGTGCGCTTTTCTCGCAACACTTTCAACAATATACTCTGATAATGATTACCCTCGTGTTATCAAATTTTACACCGTGGTTTGGTAACGCCGACGATTTTAACCGCAAATCAGAGGTACTGTTATGTCGACCCTTCTCCAAGGCAAAGGTCTGTCAACGTGCGAAACTGCGTGTGTGCGCTAATTCGCCGATAACTCGAATTTTTCACACCACTAAACAGAGTATACGTTTTATGTGATTTTAATTTTTTAATATGCGCATACCAAACGAGTCACGTATTTTCGGATTTGGTTTTCACAGCTTTTTTCTGTTAACCGGGCCGAGATAATTGTAAGGTAAATCGGGCGCGCAAGTTAAGCACATACGTCCAGAAATATCACGTACGGTTCTATATTACATGATTATTGTTATTTCAAAAAGGCAAAGGAGATGCTGCGGCTACGTACAAATGCCAACACCGGTATTGACCAGCCATTCGCGTTATTTCGTAACAAACCGCAGAATGTATTAATCTCGGAGATATACGAGAATTCGAAACACGAGTACACGAGGTGCTAACGTGAAAAATAGTAATTTCGATTTGATTACAAGCTCGTACTGACGATTGCATAACGTCCACGATTAACTATGTAAATAATACTAGATGAACGAGATCCTTCGAAGATGCCGGCGTAATTAGCCATACGTAAACAATACCTTGATCTTCGATGGACTTATGTAATGGCGGAATCAACGAACTCGAGGTCTGTGACTCGAACTTTTTCCGAATTTACCTCCAAAGCGGATTTTTTTATTTCGATTGAAACGCAGCGGAAACGCCGAGCACGTTATTGTACCATAACGACGATAAATTAAGCAAACTCGAAATTATCCGGTAAATACGAAATTTCGCGTAAGATCTGATTGGTCATCAACAAAAGAACCAAGTTCGCGGAACAGAGACACGACTCCCACGAGCACGTACGCCATTCAAAGGCGCACCGTTATTCCACCGGGGATTTTTTTTCTCCCCGAAATGCTCGAGCGCTAATTTACGCCCTGAATATCGAACCGAAACCTTGAAATTCAAGATTTTTCTCGTATCGTGGTATCCACAAAACAACGCTCTCGAGTCGGTCACGACAATAACGTTTTGCCATTCAGATGGCTTATCTGCATTCGGTTGAAGTAATTCATCGAGCGAGTTTGTTCTCAAAATCTGCTCCATCGACTTCCTGATCGAGCTTTTGAATACGCCAATCCGTTAAACGAGATAAGCTCCGGTAATTAATAACCGCTCGAGTATGGTTGTATTCGAATTTCAACGCGTTGACGATGCGTTTTTAACTCGGCCATTAATTAAGTTAACTCGTATTGTTTGGGTTTTATAGACTTGGAGGCTTGTTACCGCCAAAAACATTTTTCGCGGTTCGTTGCGCGTTGTTAATTCGTAAGGCGAACACGAAAAATGGGCAAATAACAAATCTACGTAGACGATAAGATTCTCAGATTACAGCAAGCGGCGTTGAATTACAATTCCGCCTGTTGTCCGTCCTCTTATAACGGATTGATGTCAAAATGCATTGAAATATTGGAAAGTATCATGAAACGTTGTTTCCATCGCGTTCTTTTGGAGCATTTTTTTCCACTTTGGTTTTACATACATAAAATATGTACCCTCCGAGCCTTAGAAGCGATGACCGAAATGGCGCGAAATTTATGCGGTTTTTTGGTACTCAACCTGGCGGCGATTTGACAGCGAAGAGTGTATCGGAGTGTTGCGAAATGCTTACGTAGTCGAGTAAGGTTTCGTAATTATCATATTTGATGGTACGATGCTCTGTGATGGTTTGATGGACGTGGTTGAAGAATTCACCGATAAGAGCTCAGTTCCGTGGGTTGATGTGCGATATTTAGAATGACGCAAAAACGAAACTCGCCATAACTGTTTTTAGTGTTTTTTATTATGAAACATAATCGAGATTGAAGTCGGTTTGAGATATTTCGTCGAGTCATCTCTTCAAATGGAACTAGAGTTCGCTCATACAAAAGTGTCGCATCTTTGCGATTTACATATTATACGATCGGTTCAAATGATTAACTTTCTTCATGTCTTTAACAACATTAAACTCGATCAAAATTTATTCAAAATTGCATATAAATGAACAAAATTGTCAAAATGTTGTTACAACTGTTTACAGTTGTTCAATATTTACTTGAAATTACGCTAAAACTGCTTAAATCGTATGAAAATTGATTAAAGTTGAATTGCACAAAAGTTGTGTAAAATGATTAAATTAAAGAAAAATTCAAGTTAAATTGAAAAAAAAACTGTTAAAGTGCTATTAAAATGGTTTAAAAATTGACCAAAAGTTGTTTAAAATTGCACAAAATTGATCAAAGGTTGTTTAAAACTGCAAAAAGTTGTCAAAAAGTTGTTAAAATAGTTTCGAATCGATCATAGTTTGTTGAAAAATTGTTAAAATTTTGTTATAGTTGTTTAAAAAGTTGTACAGAACGATACACTCGACGAAAAATTTACTTAAAATTGTATAAAATTGATCAAAAATTGTTTTAAATTGCGTAGAATGATGTAAAATTTACAAAATGTTGTTAAAATAGTGTAAAATAGAACAAAAGTTGTTTAAAACTGAACAAAATTGTCAAAATGTTGTTAAAATAGTTTAGAATCGATCGTAGTTCGTTTAAAATTGTTTAGAATTGCACAAAATTGTTAAAATTTTATTATAGTTGTTCAAAAAGTTGTACAAAACGATACAATCGATGAAAAATTTACTTAAAATTGTATAAAACCTGTTAAAATAGTATAAAATTGATCAAAAGTTGTTTTAAATTATTTGAAATGATGCAAAATTGACAAAATGTTGTTAAAATATTGTAAAATTGAACAAAGCTTGCTTAAAACTGAAAAAAATTGTGGAAATGTTGTCAAAATTGTTGAATATTTGCTCAAAATAGCATAAAAACTATTAAAATGTTGCTAAAATTGATTATAGTTGTGCAATTTTGAGCAAATATTGAACAACTTTAAATAATTTTAACAATATTTTGAAAATATTGCGCAATGTTAAGCAATTTTAAACAACTTTTGATTGATTTTGTACTATTTTAACAACATTTCAACAGTTTTTGTGCAGTTTTAAGCGATTTCAAACAACTTTTGACCGATTTTAAACTATTTCAACAACATTTTAACAGTGTTTACCCAATTTTCACAAAATTTTTCTTAAATTTTTTCGTTTTGCACAACTTTAATCAATTTAAGGAACATTTTAATGATTTCTATGCAATTTTGAGCTAATTTTGAGCAATTTTGATCAATTTTAACAACATTTCGACTATTTTGTGCAGTTGTAAACGGCTTTTGGTCAATTTTAAACTATTTTAACAAAATTTCAACAGTTTTTATGCAATTTTGAGCAAATTTTGATCAATTTTGATCAATTTCAACAACATTTTGGCAATTTTGAGTAATTCTAAACGAATTACGACCGATTCTAAACTATTTTAATAACATTTCAACAGTTTTTATGCAATTTTGAGCAAATGTTGAATAACTCTAAATTATTCTAACAACATTTTAACAATTTTGTGCAGTTTTAAACAACTTTTGGTCAATTTTAAAACCATTTTAACTACATTTCAAGCTTTCGTTTTCAATTTTCACCAAAATTTTTCATTAATTCAATCATTTTGCATAATTTTTGTGCAATTTCTAGCAAATTTCGATTAACTTTAATTAATTTCAACTACGTTTTGACAATTTTGTGGAATTTGAAGGAGCTTTAAATAAATTTTAATCTATTTCGAAATATTTTATCATCATGTTGACAACTTTTCGCAGTTCTAAGCGAATGTTGACCCTTTTTAAACTGTTTTAACATCGTTTTGTCAATTTTTGTGCAATTTCAAGCAAATTTTGTATCAGTTTAGTCGTTTTGTACAGTTTTTATACAATTTTGAACAAATACTAAATATCGTTGAATAATTTTAGCAATGTTTTGAAAATTTTTTGTTGTTGTATGTAATTTTAATCAATTTAAATGAAATTTAGAGAATTTTTTATGAATTTTCAACTCACGTATGAGAAATTTGAGCTTCCTGTATAAATTTTATTCAATTTAAAGCAAACATATTGTGATTTATTAGATGAATTTCCCGGGGGAAAAGATATGTTTATTGAAGTTTTTGAAAAACAATGATAAATTGTTATCTGTGATCAAGGGTCGCGGTGGAGGTGAGTACTGAAAAGTGTTCGAGCATAGGGAAATGTGGCCGGTTTCAGGGCAGCGAGATTTCATCGATTAACCTAAACTCGCTATAGTTATTACGATACAAAAACTGAAATCTTACATGACTTGGAAAATGATCTTACACAGATTCGCCTCTCTTAATATAATAGTTATGTTTAATCACCTTCGGAGAGCGTGTGTAGTATATTCAAGTTACTGAACCTTTTAGCTTTCTCACGTCTTTCGTTTATTTCAATTCAACACGCGTTGAAAAATTACGCGAAAAAATTTTAATAAAGGGTGTCTTTCGGAAAAAACCACTATTTGACTTTAATTATCTGGTAATTTTTCACCCATGGTACACGCGTATAGTACGATATTCATTATAATTCGCTTATACGTATAGGCCAATAAACCCAAGCTTAGCACGATAAGTGAACGTTTGATTAGATTTCTTCACATTTTTTAATTCACTGGTGATTTTTTTTCAAGTGAAAAACTCGCTTTAATTTCTACGCCAAAGGATTAGCGTGCCCACGCGATCTTTCGTCGATATATTTCGCAACAATTTATTTTTGATTAAGATAATCGCTGCGAGATATAACTCGACAGGTGTTAAGTTCGAATGAAATATTTCCTGAAATTTTACACCGTGTGCAGATTACGCCCATTTTACTTCGCGTATCGTTTCAGCGTGTGTTAATGATCTACAATGTTAGCCCAAACTTCAATTCTACAATAATCCTTTCTACATACTTGTACTATTTTCTTGAATGCTAAATGTTAACATTGTTTTAACGTTATTACAAAACTATAAAAAAATTATTTATTGCATATAATGTACTTCACACTGCTTTGCTTATCTTTACATTTTTATTTATTATTTTTAGACTACCCCACTCCTTGAATTGTTTAAGGTTCCCTACAAGAGCTGATTAAAAATACCTACATTCTTATAAAATGACCATTTCATCGCGAAACTTCTTATAAAGTGCATTTGTAGTGCAAAGCTCTCAGTTCAAGCCTGAGGTTATAATTCGGTGGTATTTTGGTAAAAATATGAAATTTTACCCAACTTTTTTAACCACATTCGTGGCAATCCTGGTGCTGGTACAATCTATGACAATTGAAGTGGAAAGAAGCAATTGCGGAAAACTCGAGGATCCATGTGAGAATGACGACGATTGTTGCATAAATTTTTCTTGCAATCCCTATGGATATTGTGATAATCCCATATGTAAAGAACAGAACTATGAATGCGATAGAGACAGCGATTGTTGCTATCCATTATATTGCGATGAGGATGGTTACTGTGATTACTGAAGCATCGTCCCATTGCTGAACCAAATGCGTTATTTTATGTTTATTCGTGGATTTTTTTAAATGTTATTTTTCGAAAATATCATGTACTTCACACTAAGTAGTTTCATATTTGCGTTATTTTAATTTTAACTATAAATAATTCATCTTTGAAGTACGTGCTAAGCTGGCACTTTCAACGAATTGAATTGTGTAATGACGTTATAAACTTTCACTGTTTTCAATTCCCTTATTAGTAGGAAATTATGTCTGGTAAATTTTTAGCTACAGTATGTTCAACTTTTGCATTTGGTTTTTCCTTAGTTTGAAATTCGAATAAAGAAACATCATTTATCTAGTTGTCAACTGAAATTTCTTCCATTTTGTAATCAGCTTTAATTTACTTTCTTTTGAACTTGGCATGGAGGAGCAGAGGGCGAAAGGAGCATTTTTCCCTGGCCTGTGATTTTCTGAAAGAACCTACAAAATGCCCAAATATTTAACACGTGTAATTTTCTTTTATTTCTTTCAGTTGATAAATACATAAATTACCTGAGAGCCTCGTAATATTTGGCCTGGGTCCGTTTTCTCTCTGGATGGCTCTGCTAAGTAGTACTTTAGAATTCTTATTTTAAAAAAATGATGTCTCTGCGACACTCTATGTGAGCTCTGCTATACATTGAAAATTGAAATTTTTTGTCTGTAAGAGCGAAGTTTGAAACTACGAGTTAAATTTTGAAACTTGTTTAAAATTTGTAAAATTGCCGGAGGCATTGTATTTTGACCTCAGCTCATTTTTTTTTTGTTTCTGAGTAAAAAAAAATAATAGTTCATTTTTTAAAAGTTTTTTTGAATAGTTAAACTATATATTGTTAAATTCGCCAAAAACAAGCGTCTTAAAAATTTTTCAACTTCGTCGAAAAGTTAGCCAGGCAGTGTTGCCGGAAATGGTGTTTTTCAATTTTGCGATGGTAATTTTGTGGTGATTTTGTTGGTAACTTTTGATCTAAATTTTGAATTCTTTTATCAATGAAAAAAATCAAACTGGCTGTAACACTAATATTATGATTATTTTGAACACATTTTTAGCTGAAATTCCTTGGAGGATGCAATTATAAATTGACTCGTAAGGTGTACTAGATTTTCAAAGAAAGTATTTTGAAAAATGAAAATTATTTTATTAAATTGGTCCAAATGAATTTTTAGCTTTTCAAATTAAATACTTATCCAAACCACCAAAAAATAGCAGAAATTAGTAATGACAGGTGATTTACAGATAATGTACCGATAGTTAGGGTAATTTACTGATAATTACGGGTAATTTACAGATAATTTACCGGTAATTAAGGGTAATTTACAAATAATTTACCGGTAATTATGGGTAAATGACAGATAATTTACTGGTAATTACGTGTAATTTACAGATTATTTACCGGTAATTATGGGTAAATGACTGTTAATTTACCGGTAATTACGGGTAAATGACAGATAATTTACCGGTAATTACGGGTAAATTACAGATAATTTACCGGTAATTACGTGTAATTTACAGATAAGCGAGTAACTTACATACAATTTACCGGTAATTACGGGTAATTAGTTTCCTTTCCAGGGCGCGATTCCAGTTGAATATCTATCTCAACATTTTCTTGGGATATCTTCATTTTCAATGTTTCGGTTTCAAAATTTCGATGGTAATATTTCGACTTTGATATATATATTTTAGTATTTGGACTTTGTGTTGATGAATTTGATACATCGATGCTTATTTGGATCTGGATGTTTTTATTTCGCTATTAAATAATGCAACGACTCGGCACTCGGCTTTGATTATCTTCAACTTTCTAACTGGACATTGACACGAGCCAGTTCACCTGAAAAACAATTCACAAGTCTTTGACCATTTCCCATTATCAAATCGATTTTGAGTACTCGTGGAATTCCGTAAAATAAAAAAACTTCCTTCGATGGAAACCGACACTAAATTAAATTAAAAAAACAAATTAAAAAACTGAAATCTGCGGCGATACACGTAGCCACGAAAAGTAATCCTCGCCTTTATCCGGCGGTCACGGGCAATTGGACAAAAATCTGAATATGGTCAATTAGCTCAGCTTTTGTTACGTCGAAGACTACGACCCAGGGTCAAAACTCCCGCATAAAGGGGCAAGGCACGACGAGAGTCGATTTCGATGGTGATTTCGTTCGAATGACGGATTTTCGGAGACGTGTGCCGAGATACCGTTTGATAAATTAGCGTGGTAATTGCGGTGGCGCGAATGAACATTATTCAAACGTCGTAAAGCGTCATCGGACGCGTTGAATTTTCTGTATAAATTTTGGCGCTATTAACAAACGGCGCACGTGAAACGGGAGGAAAAAAATCAATCAGAAGACGTAAAAAAAAACGTTTTTATTGCGAGTTTAATGGGGTTTTTCGCATCTGTATTTAGCTGGTATCTTGGGTGACGGATTAACGGTCGATGAGTGAATTTATAATGCACCGAGACAAGAGTGTTGAACTTGCGTGCTTGGTCGTCGCTTGGAAGGCTAGTGGCAATGGCGATATCTGCGAAAGCTGTCGAGGACATCGATGAGCTTAATGACTATATAATGCCCATTTCGGCCTACTTCGATAATTTTTCTCCACCATGTGCAGGCGTTATCCGGTTGGCACTTGATGCGTACGTCGCGAGTTAATCACGATTTATGATTCTCATTATCAATCACGATTTGCTAGATTCGAGCGTTTCCAGACATGATGCCGGTAATTGACCGCAAAATTGCGCGCCTCGTGTAGGCGCCACGAGATGTGGAAATCTACAAACGCTTCGCATTTGTATCATTAATTACGTAACGCATCCGTAATTCGTATGTAGTGGTCAAGACTGCAAGGTTTCTTCGCACGATGTACATTTTTGCGGGTATTTTCCTAATACTGTTTGCGGTTACGCTAACGTTATTTCCTTCAAATTCACAGTTATTCCTTCCCTCCGAAATCTAAATCGATATCGCGGACGATCACACGTGCAACCCGGACGAAACCTTGAATAAAGGACGTGGGAATACGGAAGAAAGTAAAAAAGTCTGCGTATTTCGCCAGACCGTCCTTGAGTAGATTTCGCAACTGTGTCACCTATAAAAGTGATAAATTTCGTGTATGACATCGGTGCCCAAACGTCATAAAATAAACCAGTTTCGTGCATTAGACGTTACAAGCTAATGCGTCTTCTAGGTGTCTCGTCTAATATTTTAGTCGCTGCTTGTCCGCGAAATTTCCTTCATAACGGGTTCCCTGAATTATACGCGACTTTTGGCCTTTTAACGAGGAAACCGTGGAACGAGGAAATTGATGAATTTTTTTCATCGAAGATGCGGATATGTATGCGAGATATGTCGTGGGAAAATACGTAACCGGATCGAGGAACCGATCGAAGTTCGATCTGCATTGGTAGCTCGAGAATGTCTCGTGTCCTCATTCGGTACTCAGGCTGTGGATTTGTGGAGTAATTTTATTCGTATTTTGCAATTAGACTAGGAATTGATGAGACGACGGAGATGTTCCGGGTTCGTGAAATGAACATGGGATTTGAGGAAATTATTTTTTTCGTGGGTTTTGCGGTATAAAGAATATTCACAATGATATGTAATTCACCAAAATGAACTGGTTTTCGTGGAATTTAGTTTCTATGGAAATTTTTCGTCTATTCTTTATTTACGTGGAAATTCCGTCTTAAATGATTCGCTAATTGAAATAATTAATTATGAATATTTTAAAAGTACTTTATGTAATTTGTTTTTTTTTCTGTTTGTTTCAGGTAAGCGATAATTGTGAATTTTTCGGCGAAGTCGTCGATGTGTTTCAACGATAAGGTAGATTTTATTACATTGATAATTGAATTTTATTTTTATCTTGCGTCGAGGATCTTGTATCATTTCGAGACTAACGCTAAGTCTAGTCGAGAATTGCGTGTGTTTATCATTGCGTTAATTACTGCCGACATAGAAGTACCCAAGTCTGTTTTTATGCCCGATGATTACCTATCTCATCGCCCCCCTTCACTCCCCACCTTAAACGACGAATAACGGAATTAAGTCTTCGGATGGTCGAGGGTGCAAGGAGTGGAAAATTTTTATCATTTTTCGAATTTATTTTGTTCGTAAGAAATAAAAAATCGAGATATCGAAACAGAAAAGTCGAAATCGATTTTGCAAAGTTGGAATATCAGTATCGATGTATTGAAATCGAAAAATAACTATCGAAATCGAAACATCAAAATTGAAACATTAAAATCTATGTATCAAAATCGATATATCAAAATTGAAATATCAATATCAATTTATCAAAATTAAAAAATCAATATCGAAATCGAAATTTAAAAATCAAAAAATGATTATCGAAATCCAAACATCGAAATTGAAACATCAAAATCGGAACATCGAAATTAAAACTTTAGAATGGATATTTCAAAATCGAAATACCAGTTTCGATATATCGAAATCGAAACATCGAAATTGCAACATTGAAATCGATGTATCAAAATCGATATATCAAAATCGAAATATCAGTATCGATTAATCGAAATCGAAAAATCAATATCGAAATTGAAATTTAAAGATTAAAAATGATCATCAAAAACCAAACATCGAAATCGACACATCGAAATCAGAACATCGAAATTAAAACTTTAGAATCGATATATCGAAATCGAAATTTAAAAGTCGAAAAATAAACATCGAAATCTTAACGTTGAAATCGAAATATCAAAATTGGAATATCAGTATCGATGTATCGAAATCGAAAATTCAAAATTGAAACATCAAATTCAAAATACCAGTATCGATACATCGAAATCGAATATATTTGAAATCGAAATATCAATTTCGTAATTTTAGTATCGATATATCGAAATTGAAACTTTGTAATTGTTATTTCAAAATCGAAGTATCGAAAGTAAATCGAAAAATTTATATAAAAATTGAGGTATCAAAATCAAAGTATCAACACTGAAACATCGAAATCCAGTTTTTGAGAACTATTTCTCCCAATTTCCTCTGTCGTTTTTCTTCCTCCGAAGAATCACTACTCTTTTGATCTATTCCCTTAGATTCTTCACAACCCCAGGTTAATACGTAGATCCGATAATGATCCGCAATACGTAGAAAGGAACCACGGTACAAAAAACGGTAGGTCGGTGGCTTCATCCGTTTAGTGGATATAAACGTAAGTATGTGATAAAACCATCATCCGTGGTAGGCGGAATTATCAAAAGTATCGAGAAAGAATTACAACTCGGCTGTTACATAATTTGCATTTTATAAATTACCAACGTTACCTTAAAATAACTAATGCACTCGTCCCTGCTCGTCGTACATATATGCATCTCATTTGCAAGAGCAATGACACGAACCACACGCACGTTAAAAAGAGTAATGTTAATGATGCGCATGTCGTTTGTGACGTTTTAATTGATAAAATTATTCATACGCTGACGTGCAAAATTTCTATATAATTTGTCGCCTCGGTAATGTGATTTTTTTCAAAATGTACTTTCAATGTATCGACGCAAAAAGCTATTTCGTTTATAAATCGTAGGCTTTTTCAGTGATTTTTTTTTGTCATTGCGCGTGTTAGAATTCAAATCCTATGAGTACATGAAATCTTGGGCAATTAGTTATGCGACGCCTGGAGGCCAAAGGAATGTACGTTCATGAGGGCGTCACCGAATTTATATTTTTAACCCCGATGGAAATATTTTCGAAAATATTCTGAATACATCAACTGAAATAATCATGCGATGCGACACCTGACCGATGAAACGATACGACGATTGTTGTCTTGTTATTCAATACATCTGTCTTAACGTGATCCATCTCATGCGACTAGCTTGTAAATAGATGCTGTTTATGTAGTCAGATGAATGAGCTTAGACTAAGTGACTAATTGGCGAGAGTGATCGGTACAATCTGTCTAATTGTCAAGATACATAGTTAAAGGACTAATTGAGTAACAGGATCGGTGACAGGTGAAATGACTTACTGGCGATGTCAAGTGATTGATTACACAAAGTGTTAGCGAGGCGTTTTTTTTATGTTTTGTTTTTTTAGTGGAAATTTTAATAGCGTGAGGCCTTTACCATTTTTGTACTTCGTTGTTAATTGGTTGTTTCGTTTATGGTGAACTTGCTGAATAAGTTATGTAACGCGAGAAGACTCCGATCGAGTCAGCGTTGGCAATTGATTGGCTCAATGGATCAATTTTCTAATGGAAATTTGTACTATCTTGAAAGTAGAGACCCAAAGAGGTCACATGGTGATTGACTTTTTGACCGCAGAATGACTCGACTTGAAGTCATGAAATGGGATCAATTGTTTTCACTGTTTTCAACTCACCAAAGCAGGTGACAGGAGGAGCTTAAGGAAACTCCGCCTATATTTTCTCCCTCCATTTTTTGATCACGCCTCTCCTGGGACCTTACTGGGTATTTTTATTCAATTGCAAGACTTACCAATCAATGATTTGATGATCCTGCTGGTGGGATAGACTATTCATGAGGAAATGAGATGTCCTTTCCATGTGCTATACAAGAAAAGCCAAGGTCACTGTGTCCTTCTCCCCCTTTATCCCGCCTTGCTACTATCCAACCTCACCTCCCATTGACTGGTGGTCAGATTCTTGAGAAAAAATGATCCATCATTACAATGATTATGATCAATGTGATCTATCAACATTTCTTCTTAGCTTTAACGTTGATCTCTTATCAATCAGTGATTTGATAATACTGCTAATGAGTTGAATTGAGCATTCTTAAAGAGATGTGATCCCTTTTCTATCTGTTCCACAGGGACAAGGTCACTGTATTATTTTTCTCCTGTTCCTCCCCTCTTACCTCCTATTGTTTCCCTACCTTGCATCGCTTTGATTTTTTTGTTTTTCGAGGATTTCTACCTCCTGTTCCTCCTCTCCTTCCTGCTATTGTTACCTTACCTTGTCTCTCATTGATTTTTTTGTTTTTCGAGGATTGCTAAGTATCTCCGATTCCTCCCCTCTTTCCTGCCATTGTTACACTACCTTGCCACTCATTGATTTTTTTTGTTTTTCGAGGATTGCTACCTCCTGTTCCTCCCCTCCTTCCTGCTATTGTTACCCTAATTTCCCTCTTATTGATTTTTTTGTTTTTTGAAGATTGCTTCCTCCCGTTCCTCCACTCCTCCCTGCTATTGTTACCCTACTTTGCCTCGCATTGATTTTTTTTTTGTTTTTCGAGAATTTCTACCTCCTGTTCCTCCTCTCCTTCCTGCTATTGTTACCCCACCTTGTCTCTCATTGATTTTTTTGTTTTTCGAGGATTGCTAAGTATCTCCGATTCCTCCCCTCTTTCCTGCCATTGTTACCCTACCTTGCCACTCATTGATTTTTTTTGTTTTTCGAGGATTGCTACCTCCTGTTCCTCCCCTCCTTCCTGCTATTGTTACCCTAATTTCTCTCTTATTGATTTTTTTATTTTTCGAGGATTGCTAATGAGATTTTCAAGAAAAATGATTCATCATCCTAGTCATTATGATCAATGGAATTTACCAATATTTCTTCCTAGTTTCATATTCGATCTTTGATCTATCAAATGTTCATGCAAGCCAATCCCCGAAGGAAGTCTGGCCATAAAGTAAATACCCTAAAACTAGCGCCTCATTTTATAAAATCAATTGGCAAGACAGGCAAGAATGCGTGACAGACGCCTAAGAAACTGAATCGCAGCCAAGGCGCATATCTCCTCATCCGCATCGTCCATTCAGGTATCTCCAAACACGAGTGGCATCGGAAACGGAGGAAATTTCGATTTCACGATATAATTATCCGATTGAATTCCTAAATTAGGTATTTTCGTAGGGAAAAAAATTACAAATCTTGATTATATTTCCGCCATAAACGAAGCCAACGCGGAGTAAATTATTTCGCGGCATATCCGTAACACTAAAAATGGTTAATGACTGAGCTACCTACGGTCATCAATTACGATTATTTTAATTTCAATTCACGATTATTCGATTTCGGAATTTTATTTACCGCTTGTAAAAGAAAAAACGTACGAGGTATAAATTCTTGCGCGTATTTCATGTGAACAAGGGTAAAGGTAATCCTGCCAAGTCCACGACTATAATAGTTTCGCTGGATCGTTACCCGGTGTGTTGCATTTATAAAAAAGCCTAGAAAATCGCGAATTTTTTCAATTTTATTATCCAATTAACGGATCTTTCAGATAGCGAAAATTTCCGCTACATATTTCTAATCTGTTCGTCGAATATGGTGTGTAAAAGCTTGTAAGAACGCGTTTAAACACCACTTTTACGAGTATTTATATCGCATACGTTGAATATAGATGTCGTTCGAGGATAAAATCATCGTCGTCGTAAAACTGACATTTGATTAAATTACGATCACTAGCGGCGGCTACCATTGAACGGTTTTTTTTTTCGCGAACGAACGATGGCGTTGGATTTGACGTAATTGAAATCGGAATTTTTAGTTTATTTAGGGCGCGCGTTGCGTGAGAATTGTTGGCGTGCTTTGGCAGGTGTGGTCATTTGGCGATTTTTTACGTTTTCCCGGAGTTTGCGAGGTTTTGTTTGCTCGAAACGACGGATTAGCGGTGTTTACTCGGCGGTGGAAAGTTCCGCGGGGATTGCGAGTTTTAGGCGAATTTCGTACATATAAAAATGAAGTGAATTGTGCTGGAGTTCTGGAATCAAAGTCGGCTGTTTGTATCTTTAAGGAAAAATTTTTGAGGGTTTGATTTTATTTCTAATTTAAAATATAAAAGGATGATTACAGTTTTCAAAATTTGGCCTGTTTGAATTTGCACGAAAATTGGATATTTGAAAAAATTTTTGAAGCTTGTATTCATTTTTCAATTTTTAGTGAATTTTTGTACTAAAAAAATGTTTGTTTTCAATGAAAATTTGGATTTTTTTACACTTTGATAGCTCAACAATGAGTGTATAGTAAAAATAATTCACATCTATCCATATTTTTTGGTTTTTTAAAATAGGCTATTAAAAAAAATCAAAATTTTGCTCAAAACTCTGGGGTATTTGAAAAAAGTGAAAATTAAAATAAAAGAGGTTGATTTCATTCAAAGGCTTAGTTTTCTGTATCTTTGTTGTTCTATCACCTTATTTAAGGTATATTTTTTCTTAAAGAAAAATTTCCAAATTTTTAGGAATCCTGAAATAATTGAAAAATAAACCCAACTTGAAAAATAGTTAAAGAACATTAGATCTTACAAGCGACCTCACTTTTGAACCTCATTTTTGATGTGGAATTGAATGCAGAATTTTAACGTTGTGGAGAAGGGAAGGGTGGGATACGAATTCAGTCATTTGTGGGTTTTCATTGCTAAGTTGAGTTATTTTTTGACAAGATCACTCAATTTTTGGAATTTTAATTACAATTATTTCAGGTTTTAATAGCAAGTTCAAAAAATGCGGGAGAAATTTTAAAATGAATTTTATACTTTTTTATACCCCCCCCCCTTCACAACTTATGTTAGACTTTACACTATTGGCTCAATGTTGGGAATGCAGCGGTATTGGATGACCTTGCATTCCTTCTCTCTAGTTTGTCTCGTTTCAAGGAATTAAAAAACTAAAACCAAATTAGTGGCGAAGAAAATTCGAAAAAAATTTCTTGAGGGAAAATTAAACCGGTTTTGCTTTTGGATGATTTGAAAGTTCGTGAAAGTTTTTCACCTATTAAGTAAAATTGTTTAAAATTATCATTTTGACGACAAATTTTGAAAACTTGAAAAAAAATAAAAAATTGAAAATTTATGAAATTGTCAAAATTTTTGATTTATTCAAGTTGCGAAATTTTGTTTTCGTAAGCATGTTGAATTATTTCGAAAAAAAAGCTGTAAAAGTCATAAATTACGCAATCCATGTAAAATTTTCATTTTATTTTCTTCTATCGCGTATATTTTAAAAATTTCTCTTGTGCATAAATAATATCACGACAAATGACGCTGAATTCGCTATCAGAATATTCAAAAATCTTTGCAGGTGGTTTTCATTTCAAAAACTCGTAAAAAATGTTTAATTTTACATTACACGTTTGTGAAAGTGAAATTTACTTCTTTGTTATTTTCTTGTGACGCAATTCGATGAATTTTCAGTTTTAGTTGCAGAAATATGCTTGAATAATTTTGTAATATTTTTTCATTTTTCAAAATATACATTTTTTCTAATTATTTTTCTGTCAGGGCCATGAAAAGTCTATTCTTGGATATCGCAATTGATGACGGATTTTTGAATTTAAAAGTCCTTGGGTCGGTTAAGAAACGAAAAATTGTCGGAATCATACGAAAACAGCCGAGAACCGAAATATGTCTCATTTTAGTTAAATGTTTCGAAAATTTCAATAAAAATTAAAAATTTTATTCGAGATTCTATAAAATTTAAAATTGACTAAATTTAAATTTACGATGGTCAATAATTAAATTTTGCATTAATTTTGCAAATTTTTGTATAACAGCTGTAACATCACGTTACTGGAAAAATTGGTGACTTTAGAATTCCTGGAAATTTCCTAAAAATTGGAAAACCAAATTTCAACAACTTCATTGAAAACTTCTTTTACCAGAAATTTCTTCGCCTAATTTAGAACTGTATCAAGGGCTCCTAAAATATTGGGAGGGAAATTAAATGAAAAAATAAATTACTCTACGTTTGAATCTAATCTGAAATAACCACCAAGCGGAAAATTCGGCCATGGGTGCTGCTCATCGCGATGGAATTTCGCATTTCCGTGTGGTCTTGGGTTTTCAACCATCGTAGACTTTTTGTATACACTGTCAAATGTAATAATAACTAATTCTAAAATGTACAACCGCGTGTCTATCGATGAGAAATGTAAATACCCGCATGTATCTTTTCAAAGGGTCATTGATTATTTACAATGTATGGCCAGCGGCCGTTATAACCTCGTTGGCATCAAACGTTGAAGTGAAATCGCCGACGAGGTGTCGAAAATGATCACTCATGTCCATTTTTACGTTTTATACGTACCAATTGTGCGTCTAAAAATACTCACGTGTGGCTTCGGTTAATTAGATTACGTAATTTCCATCCTCGGAGTACTTAATTTTATGGAAATATTAATTACATAGCATACTCTAGATGCGCTCTTTCATTACGGAGATTTTCAACTTCTATCATTTCATTTTGGACAATTTTTTCGTAATTTATCACGCAAAAAAGGCCGACTTTGGGCTAACCTCGTTTGCCCATATACGGACTCCCGGTACTTATTAAAATCGCATTTAATGCGTCTAAATTTCTAAACTCGAGTGTACCATTTGACCATACGTCAACGACGCGTGAACTCGAGTAGTCACGCGGTTTATACGCCTTACACGATAACAAAAGAAATTACGACCGTATTCGTCCGCGGCTCCGTGGATTCTTCGCATTAAACGCGAATCAATCATTCGCCGATGCCTTGCACGTATGTTTAATGTAGGGAGCCGTCCAGGCGGAATTGGGTTACTGGCCAAGGTGCTCCAACGACCCGAATTTTTTTCCCGATCGGCGCTCCATAGAAGAATGGTGCCCGTAAATGGAGAATTTAACTTTTCATTTTTATTCGCTCCAAGTCTCGAAGTGTGGAAGTACAGGTGGATGTGTATTGCCGGTCGGCTACGTAATTAGACGTAATTTACGCGTGGTGTTGGGTAATTAGCATGTCGTTCTTAGGTAATTGCCGTTAATTTCCTAATGCATAGAATTATCTAATATGCCCGTGAAGAACGCTTCGTATAAATCATAAATAATGCGTGATGCGCCTTTTTAAAATAACTTTAACGTGAGAGCAAATAAGTTGTGTTCATGATCGGTAAAGGCTGGCAGTTTGGTTTGGTACATTGATCAGAATCAGTAGGTGTTACGGGTTCTTGGGTTTTTCTCCTTGTCATCGTAGTGAAAGCAAAATTAAAGAAGCTGCGAATATCCAATTTCAATTTATCAAATTCAGGATATCGAAAAGTAACTCGATAGAACCTTTAGATTTCTTGGCATCAAGCAGCCAAAGCCATTGATAAGGAGAGAAGAATGAGGAGCATTTTGCCACAGATCTGGATTTTCTAAAAAAGCCCCAGAATTTCAAATTATTCAGTAATATAGGCAATTTTCCCAAATTTTTCTCAGCTAATAATGGAATCGCATATAAATTAAAGACGGTCTTAAAATGTTGACCCGTGGTCCATTTTTTGTGGTTGAAATCTTCAGTAATTGTAAAAACTGTACATATGGAAGGAAATTAAAATAAAAATTGAAAAATGAATGAAAAATATTTATTTATTTTACTCGTAATTTTTATTCATGTATTGAAGAACAAAAAGATAAATTATTAAGAAAATGAATTTTAGAATTGAAATTAAAATATTTTAAATAAAAATTACCGATATTATGTATGTGAAAAGTCTTCGCATAAAATGCAAAGATAAATGAATAAACGAAGTGATCATTGAAGTGGCGAGGGGATGTTAACATAGCACGTGGGCGGAGAATCGGTTTCGTCGCATTCAAGTCCAGGGCAGCAAGATATGTCATCGCATTCGTCACCTGGAATCCCACATTCTTCATCATCATCTGCCACCGATTTTGACAATATCGACAGCAACGCCAAAGTGCACAATAACAAAATGTAAAACTTCATTATTTTACGTAATCAAAGCGCAATTTTTTCGTAGAAATTATATCGGAAATATTGCTTGAAAACTTTGCAACGTCCGGATTTACTTTGAGAAAATGCAGAATGTCCATTTACGAAGAAGTAGCTACCTTTTATAGAGAATGAATTTAGGATATTGCGCAAATCAAGAGGGAAAAATGATAAGTAATAAATACGAGTTACAAAAAAATGACAATGTGAAGTAAATTAAAGTGCATGATAACGTTGACGAAATATTCGAAATTTATGAGCTTCAAAAAAAAAATTATAAATTTGATATTTTTACCAATTTTAAAATGATTATTTGCCCTTAAACATTATATTTTCGTTGCCATTATATAAGACTATCGAGCTTTCATTAAGGAGGTGCCAAAAATGTTCTACCTGGAGCCATTTTTTCCTTGGAAGGCTCTACAATAACAATCTACCTTCGTTTCTGCTGCTCATCGCTTGAAATTGTTAAAACTGCAAAAAACTACCAAAATGTAGTTATAACAGTTTAGAATTGATCAAAATTTATTTAAAATTGCGTAAAAATGTCATATATTAGTAAAATTGTTCAATGTTGTTAAATACTCACTCAAAATTGCATAATAAATGTTAAAATGTTGTTGAAATAGTTAAAAACCGATTAAAATTTGGTTGGGTGGCTTGAAGTTGTACAAAAGTGTCAAAATATCATTGAAATTGTTCAAAGTTGTTCAGTATTTGAGAAAAATTGCTTAAAAGTTGCAAAAAACGATTAAATCAATGAAGAATTTTCTTAATGAGCTCAACAATTGCCAAAATAATAGTAAAATTGATCAAAATTTGTTTAAAATTCCGCAAAAATATCAATATTTTGTTAAGATTGTTTAAAGTTGTTTAATTTTTTCTCAAAATTGCTTCAAAACTGTCGAAGTGTTGTTAAAATTATTAAAAGTTGTTCAATATTCGCTCAACAACGTACAAAAGTTGTGTAAAACGATTAAATTTATGAAAAATTTAGTTAAAAATTGCAAAAAGCCACCGTATTGTGACTTGTTTAAAATTGCTTAAAATTAACAACATTTTGACAATTTTATGTAATTTTATGCAGCTTTAATGAAATTTCGATAATTTCTAAACTATTTCAACGACATATTTCAATAGTTTTTATGCAATTTTAAACAAATATTGAACAATTTTGAACTATTTTTACTAAAATATCACAATTTTAGGCAATTTTGAAAAAATTTTGATGAATTTTGAACTACTTTAACAACATTTTAACAAATATTAATCAACTTTCATAAATTTCAATATTGTAACAGTTGTTATGGATTTTTGAGCAAATATTGAACAATTGTATCAGCATTCTGACAATCTTTTGCAACTCTAAACAAATACCAAACAACTTTAAACAATTTTAACATCATTTTGCCAGTTTTTGTGTAATTTCGAGCAAACTTTCCATAAATTTAATCTTTTTTGGGCAACTTTTGTACAATTTTGAACAAATACTAAACATTTTTGAACGATTATAACTGCGTTTTGACAATTTTGTGTAATATTAAGAGATTTTAATGAATTTAAACGAAATGTTGACAATTTTTAAATAACTTTTTCTTCAAATTTGTGCTGGTACATTAAAATTTTCTGCAATTGTGAGGAAATGTATTGTAATTTAAATTCCAAGGATTAAAGATGAGTTAAGCGAAGTTTTTGGAAAATAATGACTAATCGTGTTCTGTCACCTATAGTTGGCGAGGGGGCGAGTATTAAAAAGCTTTCAAGGGCAGCAAAAACCCGGAACATCCCACTGGACCAGGTGAACATTTTTTAGCTACTTTTTCACATATTTACCTTAAATTGACACTCGAAATTTTCAGATATGACACAAATTACATATATTTTAAAAAGTTGTAGGATTAACGAAAAACATTTTTTATTCTCATGTTGAAGAAAATGTAAGATGATTGGGAAGATTAATCATAGATTAAAATAATTAAAAGAAATCGCTATGAAAATAAAAATTGAAAAAAATGTTACATAAATTTCAGAAAAAAAAAGTGATGTGATCATTTTAAGTTTAATGAAAATGGAGCGTCGAGGTAGCATATAGGCGGAGAAGTGCCACGGTAGCAATGAAGAGGCTCGCAGCAAGTTATGTTACTACAATCTTCTCTGGGTGACCCGCACCTTTGATCTGCCATTAAATGTGAAGTAATCGATAATAAAGCGAAAATGGACCAAAACAATACATAGAACTGCATAATTTCACTTAATCGAAGTTCAGTTTACTTAAGAAAGTTCTTGTAAACCTTCCAACGTTTGGATTTCCTTTTGAGCTAATACAAAATGTTCATTTTGTAAGAAGTTATTTTTTTATCGAGTATGAAGACATGACATTGCGTCCATCAAGTGGGAAAAATGAAAAAGTAATAAATAAAGGTTAAATGACAACGCCAAGTAAATCAAAGTACAAGCGATAACATTGACGCAATATTTGAAGTTCATATGATGTAAAAAAATTGCGTAGTTTTTACCTAATTTCAAAATCATCGAATTACTCGTATTTGCGTTAAAAATAAACTTTTCCGTTGCCTTGAATTTGTTTGAAAATAATTTCGTTGTTTTGTTTTATCTGAAGTAAATTTTTGATTTTGAAATTTTTTCGTATCGAGTAATTTCTGGGGCGTTTGTTCAATGAGTCCAACGTAGTTTTATTTTTTGATAAATGATATTTTTTTTTCTTGTTATTTCTGCAATGGGAACGTTTAATAAGGCAGGTAAAATTAAAAAAATGAAAAGTAAGTAGAGTCAATTTTAGGCATTTTTTTTATAAATCTTTATTTTCAAAAATACAATGATGTATAATTTTTGAAACAGATTTTTTGGTGAAAATGTTTCAACTTGAGTCTTCATTTATTATGGACTTTACTTCGCGACCTCAAGATGTTCAAATATTATCAGATTTCATGTATAATTTTCATGGATAAAATTGAAATTTTTGGTATTGATGGTGAAATAAATTCATAAAACGTAGTGATTTGATTCTAATTACCTCGAAGGTTCCTCGATATAATGGACTCTGTGAATAGATAAAATTACTCTAATTTTTTACCTTTATGGTGATGCTGATTAACTGTATATTTACGAAAGCCCTGACCTAGTGCACTAGAAGTACTATTGTTTCGATATTTGCTCTGGCAAATTGCTTCGGCTACATTGTCGGATTATTGAAGTTTAATGCTATTTATACGAGATTAACTACTAAAAGCAGATCCGCTTCGATCGCACGTTTACACGTATACAATACACAGACAATAAAATTTTACGAACTAACACGTCGGTAATTTCCTAAGCACGTTCGTATTATCGCCAGCTTAACCGTTCCTTTTCCAAAATTCTACACAAAAAATCAAATTTATTCACGATAAGGTTTTTACGATACATGTACGAAATGTCTCATAGGCGCGAAGAGGTAATTAAATTACACGTTTATGAGGCCTCGTGTATTCTCGTAAAGTTTGAAAATTTCGATGTAACGATAAAACTTTTAAACTATAGGCATTTTCGATTTATGGAATTCACAATCGGTTCACGTAGGAATGCGACATAACCGGCTTTTCGATCCTCCTCCACATATGGCTAAATACGGTCGTTCACAAATCGCGAAAAACTACTTCCTGTTCGAGTTATAAATTTGGTAGCGAAGGTTTTTTTATAATATTTGTTCGCGAAGATGAGTAATAAGTTTGCGGTTATGTCGCGGCGAAATTTCTTTCATTGGACGGAAGCATGTCAACCTGAGCGTTAATTTGGTTTGGTTATATAAATGCGGCATTTGGACAACCATTTCGAGTATTTTCGCCAATTTCATTATAATGTACCGCTACCATAATATTTACCGAGTGAAGGTTTGTTTATGTATTTGTAATAATTTGGCGGCGATTCTTACTTTAAACGGGCGTCGATGGTCTGGTAACCTGGTTTTCGTACGGAGTCTAAGGTGTTCGAGAATTTGAAATATCGAAGGTGATGCGATGTCGTTGAGTGATAAAGTTGATTGATTTTAGACAACACGTACAGCAGAAGGAATGTTTATGGAATTTTTGAAATGTGAGATAGAGCGGAGTAAAATAACATCCGAATCGGTTATGGTTAAAGTAGGAGAATAAATGCGAGAAATCTTTTTTGAAGTCGTTTTAATCGTAGCTGTTGTAGGATAGAAGGGGGAAGGAGGGGTATGAAAAATTAATTAAGATAATGAACAGCTTTGACCATGTTTTATCGTAGATTTTTTGTGGAACATCAGTTGTCATGGTAACCGTTGTCATGGCGAGGTATCATGCTTATGAGTGATGATCTTAATATTTTCACGTCATGATAACATGTCATAGATGACGGATCATTGTTATCGTGACATATCATGATCATGAGTGATATATGCGATGACACAAGCTGTTGTCATGACGACGTGTCGTGTTCATGAGTGATGATCTTGATGGCTTCGTGTCATGATAACATATCATAGATGACAGATCATTGTTATCGTGACATATCATGATCATGAGTGATATATGCGATGACGTAAGCCGTTCTCATGGCGACATATCATACCCATAAGTGATCATAAAAATTCGTAGATGACACGTCATTGTTATGATGGACATATTATAATCATGAGTGATATATGCGATGACACGAGCCGTTATCATGGCGACGTGTCATGCTCATAAGTGATCATAACAATTTTTAGATGACATATCATTGTTATGGTGACATATCACGATCACGTATGATCACTATGTCGAATGATATGTCATGGTGACCTGAATAATGACACATTATGATAATATGCCATGATGTTGTCATAGTAATAGGCATGGTGACGATTATGTGATGACAAATCGGGTGATTATTTCTTCCTCTCAAAACGTGTTATGAGTCGAGTATTCGTATTTGTGTTTAACAAAAAATATAATATTTTCATGACACTATACTACGTCATAGATGACTACTGATTGTCATGGTGACGTGTCATGGTCAGAAATGATATGTAATCATGCCATGGTAGCATGTCAAGTAATATGATATGATGACAAGTCATTGTTATGGTGATATGGCATGGTTACGAGTAGCATGTGACATCAAGTGACGTCTTCTGATGAACATCATTGTCGCGTAGTGACATGAAATTGTCACACTGTGTTGCGGACTTGTACGCAAGCTGGTGCTGTATGGTACAGAGCGAATACTGTGAACTTTTTCTCTTTTTTGTTTATTATTTTTTGGTTATTTCGTTTAGTAGTATTTTTTTAGTGGTGGAAAGATTCATAATTATGGCGGAAATGAAAAAAAATTATCTTTGTGGAAAATGGTCCATTTTTTTCACTACCAATACTCCATAGATAACTCTGGAAATTTTTTCAAGAGAGGTTTTCAGCCCCTCAAAATGAGTTTTTCCGTAATATCTTGAAGATTTGAAGGAATACCAAAAAAATTATATTTTAAAATTTATTTCTTACAATTTCCTATAACTTTTGTCCGAACAATTTTCACTTAGAGTCAATCCATTTTCCACAAGTCATTCCTATGGTTATTAGGGATATTTTTGAGGTCGAAGAAGTATTAATAAAATATCCTGATAGTTTAAATCATCTTTTTAAGAGGTGTCCGTTTTTTAATTTATTTTTTCGTCGGTGATTCTAGCAAGGTCACAGGTATTTTACGTACTACGAAAATATAGCAGGTTAATTGTTATTTATCGTCGTGTTTTACCTTAAAACGCCAAGTTTTAAATGTTGCTGCGCCGTAGTTGTTTAAAGTATTCGGTTTATTTGAATTGGAACAATTTTTATTTTGGATATTTTTTTTGGAAGAATTTTTTCTCATTTAAGCAAGAACATGAAATTTTACGTATTGTTGTTTGCTTTTGTCGTGATGTCGATATTGTCACCATCGATGGCAGTGAGACCATGTGGGGAGTTAGGTGATTATTGTGAAAAAGATTGGGACTGTTGTCAGGAGTGTTTTTGCAATTTTGAATTTGGAGCACCCTATTGCGAAGCACAATGGAAGTAATTACTTTGTGTGGTACCCTTTTTTACTGTGCAATCATTTTGTACTGTGTTCAATCTTCATGGAATAATCTCGGAGTGCTGATGGACCACGATGAAGTATATCTTCTGATTTTCCATTTCCTGCATAAAAAATGATTTTATTTTTTCGTTTGTTTGATAAAGTTTAATAAATGGAGTTATTTTAATTTGAGATGATTTTTTTTTGTATTTTTCCATTTTGGGTATTTTTTGACCAAAATGACAAGAATTTGGGAAGTACATGTGAATAAAGGATGATATTTTTTAGTATTTTTTTTCTTAAATATTCAACGGTAATTATTGATTTTAATATAACCAACTGGGAATTCTGTTGACACAGCCGAATCGCATAAATATTTCAATGTTGGCATTGTTAAAGTGAAATCACTTCGCTATCTCGTTTGGTGTGGTAAATTAACAAAATGAAAAAGAAAGAACCCTAATGTTCCACGAATTGTAAACACGTATGCAAACAAAAAGATGACCGATGATATTTAAACATTGCCAAGTGATCAATCTACTCGCATTGCTTAGGTACGAGTATATCGTAGTTGAAATATTTCGTTTAGAAGAAGAAAAAAAAAGAGAACCTCGAAGTGAGAAATGCGGGTATTAACCCGTTAAATTTAGTTACGTAATGACTTCCCTTTCATCGGTTTAATGATCCTCTTTAAAGGCGGCATCTTATTGATATTTAAGGTTCGCGTATAAGAGAGCTATAGGTACATAAAACCTGGCCGAAGCTCGTTTGCTAATATCATTAGAATACGGAGCGTCGTATCGTGTCTATTTTCTAATTTTCCAAACCCGTTTGGAGTTCGTTTTGTTTGTCCATTCTGATCCATCTGAAGTACCATTCAACGGTCTATGACATACGGTATAAATACACCGAGGTGGTGTAATTACCTGTACTTGGAGGTGTCGTATTGTGGAACGTCGTTTTTGTTGGGTGTTTACCGTTTGTGGTGGCGGTTGGTGTTTGTTTGGAATTGCTCAAGGTGGTTTTGACGTGGTTGGGTGGAATGATTTGAAAAAATGAGAAATTATTTTGTTAAAATGACACGTAATTTTTTTAAGGATTTTTTTTATCAGAAAAAAATGATAACTTTTTTATCGCGAAAGACGAAAAAATATAAAAAAGTTTCTAGTATTAAAATTCATAATTTTGGCCAAAAATTATCTACTCGTATTTTGAAAACGATTAGATTAAATATTTCGAAACACGTTGCTTTAACAAAATTGATAATGATATCAAATACATAACATTTAACATTATATAAATCCATTTTTCCTAGAAAAATACTACGTGCAACGTTGACGATCTAAGAGCTATTTATTGCAAGTTTCAGTTGAATTTTAGCAAGTTTGTAGAACTTTTGTGAATTTCTTTGAACGTGGTTACTTCCCAGAGAAAATGAATTTTTACCTGTTTTTATTTCTTTTTGCGATAATTTTGGTCTCGATGCAATGTGCCAGGCAACCTGCTTGTGATGTGATTCCTGGACAAACATGCGGGTCCACCGCGGATTGTTGTAATCAACAATGTGTCAATGGTATTTGCCGATGATGCGTTTTGCTTCATGCGTCGGTTTTCCATTTAATGAGCAATGGCGCCGATTTTTGGAAATCTTCAAGTTGCACTATCATATCCTTATGCACAAAAATAGTTTTGTTTCTAACATGAATAAATGTTAACGCCGATTTGATGTTCTTTTGTTCATATTTGCTATTGTCTTTTTCAAGAATTTGATTAAAAATGTTCCTTGACGTCGATATGAAGAAATTAGCTTCTAAAAAGGTCATTTTGCTTATGGTGAAATTTGGTGATGTCATGTAAATCAGGTGTAGTGGCGTCGCCGGAAAGAAAAGAGGGTGATGTATTGGTCAATTTTTTTTTAAATTCTCATTTTTACATTTGGTAAAATTTATTGTATGGTACAATATCGCTTTCTTCAAAACTATGCTATTTCTTAATAATTTCAGTGCTACCAAACTTTTACTGCGCATCTGCATAGCGCATCTTTATAGCGCATCTGCGTAGCGCATCTTTATAGCGCATCTGCGTAGCGCATCGTTATAGCGCATCTGTGCGCATCGTTAGAGCGCATCTTCACCGCGCATCTTTGTAGCGCACTACTTGTATTGCGCCCTTTTATATTAATATTTCATTAAGGAATATTAATATTGTACGTATCTGATGAAACCAATCGTTAATGTTGTTTTGCATGTCTTAATTTTCTTTCGCATAAACCTTGATACGTTGGGGGCTTATTCAATCGTAAAGATTTTTGAAAATTTTATTCTGTACATTTTGTGGTACCTAATTTTGGAAAATGTTTGACGTAAGAAGCAGCTTAAAAAATGAATATTTTTACTACCTATTTTTCACATTAAGTGTAATCTATTCTATTTTATGTCACGAATACCCCGAAAAAATTACAGATAATACTCATGTACTTTGAGATATGATACTTTTTCAAACATGATAAGAAGAAATGCACTAACAATTTTTTCCTGGTAAAAATCGTATATCTGGTGTAATAGTCATTATGAATATTCGAGTGCCTAATCTATTTGTATTTTTTTGGACATTTTCGATGTAACTTGCAAGCTTGAGTAAACTGAGTTTTGTGGTTTGAAGCTTCAAGTAGTTACTTTCGTGACAGTATGAATCTTTACTTGAGATTTTTATTAATTTTTGCAATAATTTTGGTTTCAATGCGAAACGTCGATTCGAGTTGTCAAAGTTTTGGGAATCCGTGCAAAAGCCCTGCGCAATGCTGTGGTGAATGCGAAAATGGAACATGTCAACCTCCATAGTTGATGAGTTTTATTGGACTACATGAAGTATAGAGGATAATGATGAATGCTTATAATTCTATATTTTCTCGTTATTCTCTCTTCGATGTAATTTTAATTATCTGGTTTTTAAAATTTTCAGCTTTGACTTGATTTTCACTTTCAGTTTATCGATAGAATATAAACATAGTGTGCACTGTTGATAATTTTTCGACTAAAATATATTCTTCTATTATAAAACAGCCCTTCTTTTTGAACATCTTTTAGGCAGTGCTATCGTGGAGGAGGGGCAAGGAGATCTTGCTCAAAAAAAGCTCATATGCGAGCAATTTCCTCTTATTTCAATTAATTGATATAATGCCTAAATGAAAAAAAGCCCCGAAACATCCGCCTCAACGGTCATGCTGTCAGATGCTAGATGGTCCTGCTTGTCTGAACATTGAAGAACTTTATTTTGATCAATTTCAATTGCGATTTTTGCAATTTTTTGTGATTCGCTTTACGCCATAAAAAAGGAAAATAAAAAGACCGAACCGAAGAAAGTAATAGATGATTTAACAATGTTGGCTTCTTGTTATCGAAAACCATTGATAACTCAAGTCCATTTTAAAACCGTTTTTTTTGACACGATTTTCTGCTTTCGTCACCTTTAAGGTTTTCGCTTATGAGTAATGTTGTTTATCAGAACATCAATATGATTTTACTGGTTTTTTATCACATGCGTTAAAGGTCACCAATCGATGGGACTTATGACTTACATAGAAAATCTTCCAACCAAAAATTACCATTCTATTGTAAAGTGATTTTGTGAAATATTTTTCAAGGTGTCGGTTGTGTAGTGTTTTTACTCAAAGAATTATTTTTTTCTACTATCAAGTACCAATCAATATGAATTTATGCAAGATATTTCCATTCATGTTTGCCTCCATCTTTGTGCTCCTGCAATCGACATCAGGCCAAGTAATACGATTATCCGAAGAGCTATTTCAATCAGCGACAGATCAGCAATCAGCGCCAGAACAGCCTGGAGCATCAGAACAACAATCGGTACCATTGCAGCAGTGGGTAGTGGGAGGACAATCAATACCATTGCAGCAGTTACCAATGGGGGAGCAATCTATGACGCAGCAGGGTGTGCCTGGACAGTATATGCCAGATCAGACATGGACAGGTCAGCAGTCTTTGTCAGGGGAAGGATCCTCACCAGGAGAGTCATATGTTCCATTTATAAATCCTTCTGTACAATCTTGTAGCATAGAGAATGAACCATGTATGAAGAATTCGGATTGTTGTTCCAATACTTGCAGCGAATACAATTTATGTGTTCTTAGTTGAGTGTAGCGTCTGTCTTAGTGTTTCTTTTCAAGTCATCACTGTACATGCTTCTTTTCTTGATTTGTGTTGATTTTCATGTTTTGGTTGCATGTATTTGATTGTTTGATCAACTGCCAACTTGGTTCTCTAGTGTGTACAAGAGTAAATAGACATAATTTTAGTATCTCTCATTAATGAATATGGTTTCCTTACTTTTAAAACTTTATATCAATATATGTTTTTATCCGTCATCGATTTATTATGTCGAGTCAGCACATAGTTACTTTGATACGTTGACATCGGCAAAAAAAAAAGGACGAATGGCTTGAAATACAAAAATCTGAATTCTTGATCATTCTGATACTATCATAGGTAAATCTATGTTGAACCATTAAAGATAGTTCACCAGAAGTGGCAAAATGTCTGCTCGTAAATAATAATGTGGACGTACTTCGGTTCTGTGTTTACACAGTAGATGGCGTTAGTAGTACTCATGTAAGCGTTGATTTGGCTACTGCTCACAAAAGCGGTGTAAGGTCTGATGGGGAGAAGGAGAGAGAACCTGTTGAGTTGAACGTATTTTTAGTGGAATGTAACAACGCTATCTATAAACGAGCTCCATTATCAGCTCGTTCTGGCTACTTTCAAGTGCAGAGAAATAATAGCATTAGGTAGTAATGACTAAAAATGCCTTGGAAAATGAATCATAGATTTTTTTTATGTACCTACCAAATTTTTCAGTTATCAAAAATACAATAAATAGGTACACCACTTCTTGGAACTTCTTATTTTTTTACTGTATTTTTTTTTCATTTTTCATATTTGATAAAAAAGACTGCCGGCTGTCACAAGTTTAAAAAATAACGTCGATATAAAAAGGACAAACATATTTTTAGACAATTTATTCGAATTTCGATTGTTTTTTCTATATGGTGGTGTTGCTGAGAAAGTTGTTTTTTCAATTTCATTGCGCCTTGTGATGGATTTCGATAGAATCTATTTGTTTGTTTTCGCCATAATTTTGGCATCGACGCAGTTAATCGTATTTTCAGTTAATGCTTGCACTTACAGTGGATCTTATTGCTCTAAAAACGAGGAATGTTGCAGTAAACAATGTAGCTATAAAAGTTACTGTAACTGACAAATAACACCTTGGGTCAATTTTTCAATAAGATGTTGCCCCAAAAATATCTTCTGGTATATTATTTATGGATTATGGTAATTATCAATGTTTTTATTTGCCTTCAAAAATTAATTCTGTTTGTATCATTGTTACTTTTGAAAATTCTTTTTGATTTTATAATGGGTAATTCTGTGTCCTGATGTAACAGCGATGCTGTCTTCTGGTACAATAAATATGTTAGTTTTGTGCCTTTTTGTTTTTTGAAGTTCGACTTTTGTAATGTGAAAAGTGATGATCTTAATGTCTTCATGTCATGATAACATTTCATAGATGACAGGTCATTGTTATGATGACATATCATGATCATGAGTGATATATGCGATGACACAAGCTTTTGTCATGGCGACATGTCATACTCATGAGTGATGATCTTGATGTCTTGATGTCATGATAACATGTCATAGATGACAGGTCATTGTTACCATGACATATCATGATCATGAGTGGTATATGCAATGACACAAGCCATTGTCATGGCGACGTGTCATGCTCATAAGTGATCATGACAATTCGTAGATGACGCATCATTGTTATGATGACATCATAATCATGAGCGATATATGCGATGACACAAGCTTTTGTCATGGCGACATGTCATACTCATGAGTGATGATCTTGATGTCTTCATGTCATGATAACATGTCATAGATGACAGGTCATTGTTATCATGACATATCATGATCATGAGTGGTATATGCAATGACACAATCCATTGTCATGGCGACGTGTCATGCTCATAAGTGATCATAACAATTTGTAGATGACACATCTACAAGGTCATCCGCGAAAAGTGGGCTCCGCTCTAGGTGGAGGCTTCAGACAAGTCTAAAATGCTGAAATTCGCACATCATCGATTCCTTTGTAAGAATCCGTAGTCCAAAAAAGATAAACACTAAACCTAAGTACCGATTTGTATCCACGATTAATCACATACGAGCTCCCAATTTTAACGGATTCTGCCCCTCTTACCTCGATCAAGTTCCGGTATAAAATTTCGCGCAAACACGTAAATACGCGATTAGCGCTTGTAAACGCGACCAACAACGATAATTAGTTTTTCGAGTTTATAGAATTTGATCACAGCAATTTTGCTCGTTTTGCTTCAACTATGTCGTTTTCTTTCTTCGTTTACTCGATAATAATGCCGTAATAAATGGCATTAGTTATAATGACGATAATGCGCTCATAAGGTGTACACAGCGTAGAACGCCCATCATTACGGAGCCGGTACATGTTGTAAATCTTCATGCATGTACATTTGATTTCGTCGTTAAAGAACGTGCGAATGGTTTTAAATAGACGACCATCGTGGTTATTTTTACGTGGTTTGAATTTATGTACATGGCGTTATGACATTGTTCTCTTCGATGGTATTTGTCGAGCCTAATTTTAATTTAAAGAATTCCTGGTCCTCGATACCGACGAAGAGATTTTTGTCTCAAGCACAGTCGCCTGTGGCATTTCGATATAGGCATCTTCAAATCTAGTGTTTTTCTTTTTCGTGTTTCGCAAGTCATTAGTGACCAGATTACGTGTATAACAAATTAACATCACACCAAACGGGAAATGTATACGAGCTTGTACATTGTATGCATATAATTATAGTGGTAAACTGTATTAATAAGATAGCGCTACTTGAAAAAGGAGAAAAAAACATTGTATAACACGTTCGGTATATCGGTGTGAATTTTCCGACACCGTGAAAAGTCTCATTTATAGCGAGTTGATATGCAACAACGTGATCACGTCAAGATCGCGGTTTACAATTAATGTCTTATTTAGAGAGTAATTTTTTACTCGAAAGCAAGGGAGTGTCGTGATCATAAGGTAACCGAGAATTATCATGTATTTGTATCATCTCTCACGCGTATTACGAAATGTATCATTTTGGATAACGCGATCGAGATCGAGGCACCTTTATGGACCTTTAGACCTCGATGGTTCTTTAATTGCCTACGTCGTTGTAATGCAGCGTCGTGAAGATGTTAAAATTATGGTTTATTTTTATGCCCAATTTTCGGTACGTACTGAGACGTAGCGGTACGAACGTGTGTTTAGAAATACGTGTTAACTATATGCTAATGATCTAGAATACGCGAATCGTGTTATTTTCTAGAGAAATCTTAAAATACCGTTGAAATTATCGTAGCATTTTTTTCCCTTTATGTTTCAGGTGAGTATCTTGTTACCTATTTGCTCGTACGTACCGTAAGTATACCGACGATGAAAGTGTGAATGTTAAATTGGATTGTTCGAGCGCCGAGTTCCCGAATGAATCATGATCGTTAAGGTAAAGCGATGGGATACGGGAGCTTTAATTTTTAGAGATTTATAGTGCTTATTTTGTGAAATCTTTCGATACGCAACCGCCAACGCATCCGCGTGTTTTACTAAATTTTTAACGTTTTTTATTTTTTGAATAAATTTGTAAATTTTGACGCCAAAAATTACCGAAATGTGGTGACGCAAAATTGTACTTTTGTTTGGAGAGTAATTTAATTTCAGTATCTGTGTACAGACATTTTGATTTGAATAGTTACATTTCGATATTTAAGTATCGCTATTCTGATTTCAACGGTGTCGATATTGATACATATATCCAAATCGCATCAAAACACGTTGGAATATAGATATTGAAATATTCAAGTCAAAATATCGATATTGAGATAAAAAAATCGGAATATCGATATCAAAATATTGAAATCGAAACATCGATGTTGAAATATACCCGTAGAAATATCAAAGTAAAATATCAATATTGAATCATAAAAGTCAAAATATAATATCGATATTAGAATATGGAAATATTAAAAGTGAAATATCAATATTCAATAATAAATATTAAAAATCAAAATATCAATATTCTAATACCGAAGTCAAAAAATCAATGTTGAAATATCGATATCGAATAATAAAAATCAAAATATCGATATTGAGATAAAAAAATCGAAACGTCGATATTAAAATATCAAAGTCAAAAAATCGATGTTGAAGTATCGAAATCAAAATATTGATATTGAATAATCGAAATTGAACCTTCGAAATTGGAATGCCAAGTTTGAAATAGTGGAATTAAAATATCGATATTGAAATATCAAAATGTCAATATCAAAAAATCGATATTGAAATACTGATATCGAATAATAAAAATCAAAATACCGATATTGAAATATTAAAATCAAGTATTGACATTACAATATCGATGTTGAAGTATCGAAATCAAAATATCGATATTGAATAATCGAAATTGAAATGCCAAATTTGAAGTATTGAATTAAAATATTGATATTGAAATATTAAAATGTCAATACCAAAAAATCGATGTTGAAATATTTCGATATTGAAATATTAAAATCAAGTAATGACATTACAATATCGATGTTGAAGTATCGAAATCAAAATATCGATATTGAATAATCGAAATTGAAATGCCAAATTTGAAGTATTGAAATTAAAATATTGATATTGAAATATTAAAATGTCAATACCAAAAAATCGATGTTGAAATATCAATATCGAATAATAAAAATCAAGATAGAAAAAATT
>QBDW01005809.1:0-17518 GCA_003261595.1 Maconellicoccus hirsutus | reverse complement strand
TCTTTCTCCCAGAACAAACCGCATATTTCTATCTATTTTAGTAATTGAGGTATAATTTTTCAAAATCTGTTAACAAAATTCTCTTTCTCCCAGAACAAACCGCATATTTCTATCTATTTTAGTAATTGAGGTATAATTTTTCAAAATCTGTTGATAAAATTCTCTTTCTCCCAGAACAAACCGCATATTTCTATCTATTTTAGTAATTGAGGTATAATTTTTCAAAATCTGTTAACAAAAAAGAAAAAAAATTTTTTGAAAGGGTATACCCCTGCCCCTGCGGCCCGGGGGTTAGGCAAACATGCATACATAGACTCAATTTATGTAGCACAGTTTCTGGGTTGAAGGCTTTACTTCTACCCCAGAACACCCTGTATAGATCATGATTTCCGTTCCAGCGCAATCATAACGCAATCACAGTACAGGTAACTTTTCACCAAAAGCAATACAGATTCAATGTTTTCAATGATTCTATAATTTCACAGAGTACGAACGTTCCAACAAAAATAAATATGATTCCACTAACACTTTTTCATAATAGTTTGCAACAAGCAGTAATAATACTGATGCTTGCCGATTCCAGCATCCTTAATCTTCCTAAACCTCTTTTACTTTGTAAAATAAAAAACTACGATTAAATTTGTTATTTGAATAGGACGTGAAAAAAATCTACCCTCCAGACCTGAAATTCCATTTAAAAAAATAAACCATCTTTCTTCTACGTGACCCCTTTCCCCCTTGAATCATACAAAACCACCATTCATTGTTTGGGCATATTGGTCGAGATGAAAATACATAAAATACGGAAACATATTGTAAATCTGGCAACTCATTTTCATTCTCACTTGATACACGAATCGATAAACTTCAAAGAGATTATTCTCAAAGAATTAACAAACTGAATGGAGCGCTCGTTTCGAACCACGAGTTTCACACTTTAAACAACTTCCAACACGAACCCGCCTTACGAGAGTCAATTCGAGAAAAAAACCGTATTTCTTTAAATCAACATAAATTTCCGAGACCGAACCGTTTTAAAACTTGGATTAATATTTCCACGCGCTTTTGATATCTTTTCTCCTCGGCTCAAAAAAATATTCCAATTAAAAATTACATTTTTCAGGCGATAAAATGCGGACGGAAAAATAACATTATTCGATTAAATTTTTTATCACTTAATTTTTTTCACTTTTCCCTCGACACGAGGAATTTTTTAATCTTGTATAGAAATTTCTCGAGATGTTGGATTGTTCTCGACGAAGTACTTTATTCTTATTGACGGAGTGGTTTTGCTTCTATTTTCAATTTAAATTTCAACCCACCCGAAAAATAAACTTTTTCGCATCGATCGGATTTCTGCCTCGTTTTTTTCAAAAGATTCGGAGGTGTTGTGACGAGAGCTTTTGTACGTGAATGTGCCAATTCAACGAGGTATCTTAAAGATGAAAATGATCGATTAGATTGGAAAAGTAATCGGAAAATTGGAAAGAATAGACGATGTATTTTTTTATTTTCTTTTTGATTTCAGAAAGCGTCGATCCCAGAAGTGAAATGCCCTAGAGATGAAATAGATTTCGAAATCAGTCCTGTCAATTTGCCCCGAAAATGGCGTCGAGCTGAAATTTCGAGGATTCGATACTTTTTATAAAATACTCATGTTTTCAGGTCCCCTTCGCTGTGAATTTTTAACCTCCCTGAGATCAGTTTTTTGCTTGTATCTCTGCAAAAACTGATTTTATTAAGGAAGCAGTTTAGTTCAAAATTAAACACCATAAAATTCTGTACAAAATGAGTAGTAAGAGAATTAAGGTCATTGACCTGGATCTTGAGTTATGCGTGATTTTAAAAAAAGCCTTTTCCAAATCTTAAGCAAAATTATACTAATATAGTTCTTTGATTATGATAATTAAAAAAACTGTTTTTTTGTTAAAATTTTTCAGAACCAAACTTGAAATACATTAAATTCCCTTTAAATTGCGCAAAATAAAAGATTACGTCACCAGCTTAGTTTTCGAGTTATGACTCTGCAAAGTGAAGAAGTTTTCATCGAATTTTTAGCCCAATTACAAAAAGTACAGTTTTTTGTTTTCAGCTCAGCAAAATTTGATTTTAGGAAAAAAACAGTTCAATTTGAAGTTCAAGTCTTTTGAATTCTCTACAAATTTCATATCAGGAAAATTTGAGTCCCTCGCATAGTTCTTTGCAGCGATGTAACTCAAAAATTTATAGAAAAATGAAATTTTTTATGAAATGTAATTTGTTGAAAATTTAGAGCACTTTAACTTCGAATTGAGCAATTTTTTTCATGAAATCAATTTTCGCTCAATTATAACCGAAAAACCGTACTTTATGTAATTCAGTCTGAAAAATCATCGAACATTCTCCCCCTTCGTCGCGTCTAGCCATCAAAACTAAATGCATCACTGAAGTTTCATCTCACACCATTTGCAAAGAATTTAGTGCACTGTGAATTCGATTCGAATAAATTTTAATAAAAAAACAGCTTTTTCTGTAGTTGGAACCAAAAAACTAAATTAATGAGAATTTTGTTCAAAATTAGCAAACCCGTTTTTTTTTAATCACATATTGCTCGAGATCTAGGTCAATGACCTCAATTCTCTTACTATGCATTTTGTAGAGAATTTAATGGGCTTTAAATTTAAACTGAGATACTTTTTTGGTAAAACCGGTTTGTATGGAGATACAAGCAAAAAACTGACTTTAGGGAGGTGAAAATTCACAAAAAAGGAATTTTAAGAGCGCAGCAGTATAATTGAATCGGTCAGAACCAAAAGGTCATAAGTCCAAAAATCGCATTTTTCAGGAATCGAAAAAAACTGATTTATTTCAAAACTAAATAATTTAAAAAATCGTAACTCCGCACATTGAAAGGGGACCACAAGACTCGATTTTTAGGCTTGGTTCGATTTCGAAATATTCAAGGAGCCCGGAGCTGCAGCCAATCAAACATTTTGGACTTATGACCTTTTGGTTCTGACTGGATCTAAAACTTAAAATACCGGCTCGAAAATGCCCTGGACTTATTACTACACTATTACTACACTCAAGACTAACATGTTCACCTCAATCAAATACCTACTTATTAGGTTGATGCCGGACTAGGAGCTTATTTATGACGAAACGGAAAGTTCTGATTTCAAAAAATAAATTTCGCAAAAAATCGCTGTAAAAACTGCAGATATGTCTCAAAATTATTCAAATTCGCAAAATATGTGTATTTTATTCATTCGTAACTCCGCACATTGAAAGGGGATCACAAGACTCGATTTTTAGGGTTGGTTCGATTTCGAAATATTCAAGGAGCCCGGAGCTGCAGCCAATCAAACATTTTGGACTTATGACCTTTTGGTTGCCAAAAACCATCTTCCGAGGCTGATACGCAAATTTCGACCTCGCCAGGAGATCCGCCGTATTTCAATACCCCCATTTACATAAAAAAGCTAAAATCGCCAAAATTGGACTTATGACCTTTTGGTTCTGACCGATTCAATTATTCTCCCTCTTTCTTATTTTAAAGGTTCAAATCCTAGGTTAACCCTTTTGAGGTAAATTTTTGGCAATTCGTTTCAAATTATGACGTCATGAAAATTCCTATTCTTTATATTATTCAAAGACTTTTTGAGCATGTTTTTTCTGGTGAATTTTTCGTCATTACATATAAAATTTTGAAACTAAAAAAAAGTTTTTGTTGACAATGTTCTGAAAAAATTCCCAATTACATCGACTCTCATTCTAATAAACCGAAAACTTTTTAACAAATTTTAAATATTTTTGGGAAAAATAACTCATGACGTAGTTTTTAGAGAAGCCATCATCATCATCATACACTTAAAACTATTTGGAATAAAATTATGAAAAAATTAAAAAACCATTTTTTTGTCACCGAGAGAAACCCGCTATCGCAAATTTGACTTTTTCACCCCATCAAAGATACCTGACACAAATACCAAAATATTTTCACATACTGCACTTTAAGCACTTCAAAATCGACGACATTTACCAAAAGAGGAAAAAACCAACTTATTTTCAATTCACGAAAACTACCCTAAAGCTCGGAGAATTCAGAACCCCTGTAACATGGCGTGTAGGCAAACCCATTAGGTAGTTTTTTTATCGTACGTGACAAGTACTATAATGTCCACGATAAGATATTCCGCCCAGCTATTTCTAAAAGTTGATAAAATCTTAACGAGTACTTGTTGAATCACCTTCGTACAATCAATGGTTCGAATGACCTCTTTATATTAACGCAACAATTATCGTTGAAAAATTAATCCTCGATGTTTCGATGGTTTCTATATTGACTCATATCGATATTTCTTTCACGAAATTAATCGCAAATGTACCGAAGACGTAACGCTATGAAGGTACGAAGAAGTGAAGAACCCCGATAGCAATTTCCGGCTACTTTTACACATTTAACTGCCTTAATTTTCCTCTCGAGGCATGTGCACTTCACACCGTTCATGCACGAAACTTTTCATTTCTTCCTACGCGAAATATCCTCGCTTAATAATTCAAAATCTGGCTGCGAATAGTGGCGAAAATTCTCACAAGCCAATATTTACCTTCGATATGGAAACTCGCGAAACAAATCTTGGCGTATTTTTCGCATACATAAACACACACCTCATAAAATATGAATCCGCCTCGGCGTAAACTTTTATTCATTATGAAATCACAATTCGACTACACGCGAAATTTCTCAGCGAAAACTTCGAGATTAAAAATATTTCAAAGTGAAATGAATTTCACTATTTCGCTTTATCATGCTAACTTTACATTTTAGCGTATAAACAGCACAGCTTCGAGGTATCGTTAAAACAACGCTAGAAAAAACACCCCCGAACGTTTTGTCAAAAAGCCCGACTATATTTTCCACATACACGAAATACGTATTATTTCGATAGCATTAACGTTTTTCTCCCTCGAATTTACATTTTTAATGAAGCACGCCTTCGGTTTCGTAGTTAGGCAACGCGTATGTCATTTCGGTTGCGTTGTATTCCGCGTCAAGCGGCGAGAAAAAGGACACACTGAATAGCGAGTGGTTAAATTGAAAAAGTCGTTTTTTTCCTTCTTCGGTGTGTAAATAATGTGAAATTTTCAATATGTAAAAATAGGGAAATTGTGGGGAAAAAATCAAAATTTCAAAACTGTCAAATACATGTATATTCAGACGATGTTGTTATTATTGTACGAATATTCCAAATTTAAAAATAATATTGAAAAAGGGGAAATATTTGGGATATTGAAACATACCAGATATTTACATTATTGAAAAAGTATTCAGAGAAGCAAGAACAAGTTTTCAAATAAAGGTAAAATTTGAGAAAAATTTTGCTAAAAATTGTACTATAAATATAAAAAAATATTCGAGACAAAAATAATGTGAAAATTAAAAAAATTTACAGGGTGAAGAACTTGATAAAATTACCAGTGAGAATAAGAATTTTTTAAATTTTGCAATTACGAGTACATACATATTAATCAAAACGAAGAAAATCAAGTTTTTGCCCAAAGATGACAAAAAAATTGAATTTAGAGAAATTAGAAGTAAATTTTTATAATTTTGAGGTTCTTTGAGAGCAATGAAAATTACTTCAAGTAATAAAAATATAGAGAAAAAAAATTAATCCGCAAGAAAAATTTATGGACTTTTCTGAACCATATGAATTTTTTTCAATAATGACGTCATCAATCTACCATAAAATAGAATTTATTACGTCACCGATCTACTCTAGCATTTTGTTATGCTACAAAATTAACTCTTCAGAATGGTTTGACCTAATTTTTTAAAATAATTTCAGACAATTTTATTTTCATTTTAATGAATTTTCTTTTTATCTCGCAGTATCACTGATCACGTTTATACAGGTCAAACCCCCTCCCCTCCTCTTTCTTAGCTGATTAAAATTTTTTATAAAACAAGCAATGACGTCATCTATCAATGTGAAAACTTCCACGAGGCGATTTTCCCGCAAATTAATTAAGTTTCTATTTTCTAAAATATTTGTAAATTTTTCTGTACATTCGTGACGTCATGAAATTTATGACTCAAAAAATCCGTTCTCCGGTTCAAAAGCAATAACATCGAAATATTTAAATTAAACGAGAATACATGTAAAATAATAAAATTTCCATATAAACTCACGATATTCTCGTGAAATCAATATGAAATAAGTTCCTCGTTTCAAGCTTTCTCCCTAAAAACTTCTGTTATCTACCAATGACGTCATCATGCTCACAAGCTGTGTGAAAATAACGAAAAAGGTAATGGGAGTTTTCACGAAACAATTTTCCAACAAAATGCAACCTAGTTCACCTCTTGATCGTTCAGGTTGATGACGTCACAAGTTCAGAATAACATTTTGTAAAAAAAACAAAACACGCTGATAAAGTAATAAAAATACCTAAAACAAAATCCGGTAGATGGTCGATGACGTCATTCAATAAATTTTCTTTCCACGTGCATATAATCGTTTTACAAATTAGCAATGACGTCATCGTGCCATCTATGCTCTATATTTTCCTGCATTTATTTTCTCACCTCAAATCTCTTTTGTGGCTTATTTAGGTGGAGTGTTCTACGTGACGTCGTTGGTATACGTGAAATAAAATTTAATCGAATCATCGATGACGTCACGTTCCGAAAGTTTGGTTACTTGAGTTATACATATAAGTAAACGTAGAAACGATACGAGTGATGACGTCATTTGTAGCGCCAACTGCGCGTTGAGTTCAGAATATGGCTAATTTAAATTCGTAAAATGTATCAATCCTTTGTTCAAAGGTGTCAAACAATTTTTTTTAATATTTGTTTTTTGATTACCTACTTGACTAAAACTATAGGACTTGATTTTTTAACAAATTCACTCAAATTTTCCCGATCACAAATCTCAAATGAATATTCAAACTATTGAAATATGCAAATTATCTCAAAATTGCTCATATTACTAATTTTACACGTTTGAAAATTTGCATATACTACATCAAACACAATTTCGTCAAATTTTTCACACACACAAAAGATAAAACACCAATGATCTAAACTTCAAAACATCGTACATCGTTAAATATCAAATTTATGCAAAAATCTCAAATAACTCGATTTAAAGCTCTCGTCTCGCTGTACAAACTAAGTTATACGAAATTTTCGTCTATCTTTCGTATAAACAACGTTAAACGACGATTTATGCGCAAAACATCAAAAATCTTCACACCACGGTAAAGAAAACACGCACCTTTTACGCCTTTCACGCACCTTTCACCTACTGCGAGGACGAAGCGTTAAAAAGAAAGGTCTCGAGGCGTAAAATAAACGTATCGTTCATTCAAGGTATTATATCACCTTTCGATGATAAAATTACCTGATCCTTTATCGATACGGACATTTTGACGGTTCGCAGAATCCCTTGCTTTTTTACACCGACGAATCAATAAGGTTAATTTAACGTTAAACCGAGCCGCGTTAAATTACCAATTTGTCTAACGCTCTTTGAACTTCATCACGTCGAAAAGTTAATTTTTCTAATCGCAGGGCAAAATTGGCAACTCATTTACATATTTAGCGCTGTCGAATCGCAACCATGTGATTTGGCCTTTGAACACGTCGAAAAAATTGCCGCCGATTTTCAATTAAAGATAACTATTTAAAGTCGTTTTACGTGTGCTGCGAAAAAAGCGTAAAAAATCCTTTCCCCTGCGTCAATTCGTTTCCAACGTATAAGCGGGGTAAGGGTAGAAAAAAAAAGGTGAACTGACAGCTAAAATAATGATTTTTCGACGGGCTGCGTTATAGTCATTACGTCAGAAAATAGACACCGTTGTAAGCTTTTAACGTTGAATTTAGGGTAAACTTCGGGTACGTTTGTTAAATCGCTGCCGGCGAAGTACAAAACGAAAGCTCGCACGAGTCGGCGTTTCGTAAACGAAGTCCTCGCCTATGATATTTCGCCGGATAAATTACTCCTTTTCGAGGGTTCATAAAAACGCACCGGAAAAACTCATTTTACACTCATTCAAGAAAAAAACTTTCACAGCGGTTTGATATGCGCGACTCGCTATTAATTTAACTTTGTATCGAAGATAATAGATTTATTTCGAAAAGCCACCGCGTGCTGTTTTTTCAAGCTACGCGTACCCGAACGCGCAAACATCGTAGCTTTTATATGAAAAATTAATTAATGTTTGCCAATTAGCGACGTTATACTGTATTAAAGCTGAAATATTACAGGGTTTATTCTACGGCCATCGTGTAACGTTTACCTTCGCTGTACACCTCGCAGCCATAATTTCAACGAAAACTCGACGCGCATCTATACCAATTATAACCTAATCGTGTTTATTCGACTGAAAGAATTCGATAAATTAATATCATCCGCGATTCTCCGACTTTATCGAGCGTTCCGCAACGTGAACACGGAACTTTTCAAACGGTCCGATTCAAAGGTTGGAAAAATCGACGTGAAAGGAATCGATAGTGGCTCAGATTTTCATTCAACACTGGTCGTTTTGATTCTTCTCACTTTTTATTTGAAAAAAAAAAGAAATGCTGACAGTGCCGAAATATTAGTGATAGTAAAGGCGATCGTTTCGAAAAATGATTTCGACGGAGAGGGGGGAGGGGTGTTAATGAATTTATCTCTTTAATGTATGATACATTCAATAAGGTAGATCATAAAATTTTCCATCTCTCAGATTTCGTTGATTTTTAGATACAATGTTCGTATAAAATTTGAGCACCCTGAAAAAGGATTATTTTTGAAAAAATTAGTGGGTTTTGATATCTATTTTCTCAACCTGCCTTTGAAGAAAAAAATTCGTCTAAAAAGACCCCAACATACCTCTCTCCAAACGAAAAACGATATCTCAGAAATGAATACTACACACATAAAAATCCTCGGCGAAATTACAAAGTTACACGACGACGCAACGACACAAAGACGTCGAAAATATTTGTACTTGGTAGTATATAAAAGGCACAGTAATAGAAAATAAATCACATTTATAGGTACTCGGGTGCACAACTTCAAAGCTGCGGTGAAGCTTTGATAAAGATACGCGAGGAAATTTTCCACTCTGATTCTTGTAACGATTGCTCTGCTTCCTGGATACCTTTGCGATGTTATTAATCGCCACGCGGAGCAAGGGAAAAGGGGGTTGAAGTAAGAAAATTGAAGAAATGACGAAAAGGCTCGAATTTTAAAAATCGTCGACAACGTTTCATTTTAATTTATTTAAAAGCAAAAGCTGACGAAGAAAAATATTTCCAGAGGTGTTGGCTGAAATTAACCAAAAAAGAGATGCTTAATTTAAATTAATTTTGAGTGATTTTATCATTAAATATTTTAAAATTACTGAGAATTGAAAATTACTCATTTTAAAATTATTTTTCAAAAATTTTTTCAAAACAAATTTTAATAGGTAATATTAAATTAATTTTAATCTATTTTGAATTCAAATTTAAAATAGTTTCTATTTCAGAAATATTTTTAATCCGTTCTAGAAATTCATTTCGCTGAATTTTTGAATTATTTTTTTTTTATTTTTAAATAATTTCAAAAAAATTTTCTATTGTCGGCTTTAAAAACCGAATAGTTGAAGACCTTATAATAAAATTTTTGATGATGATGAAATAATTTTCACTTAATTTTAAATCGTTCATTAATTAATATTGGATTTTCAATTTATTTTTAATTATTTCGAGTAAATTTTGAGCCCATTTTGTGATCATTTTCGTGATTTCCGATCATTTTTGAATTTTATATTTAAATTAATCGAAATTCTTCAATTATTTTCAAGGTCATACATGCCAAGGACCTCGCAACCCAGATCATTCCCATTAAGGATTCTTCCAACAACATCTCGAACCTCCATATTTCTGGCATTCTAATCGAATCCCTTAGCAACAATGAAACAATCGATCAAGCAACCAAAGAATCTTCTATCTCACTCTTCCCCCCTCACCTTCAACTAATAACCATTGTGCCCTTTGTAACGGCTTTGTAAATTTTATAACACACCATGATCCTTCCCTGTTCTTTGCTCAATGTTATGAAATCCATGGTTTTCAAGTGACGTCATTTTTATTTTAGCGTTGAATTTTTTGAAATCTTGTCAAGACGTTTTTTACACGTTTTCATAATGATCTTAATTCAATTTTGAATTTAATTTTCATTTTTTCAAATTAAGTCGTCTTTGAATTGTTTTAAAAAAAAATTTATACAATAAAATTTAAGGAAAATAAATTTAAAAAAATATATAAATACATAATCAAAACGAAATCCTTGATAAAAAATTAAATTTGTTCAAAAAAATTTACATTTGTCAAGAAATAATAAAATTTAATCAATATCAATTTATAAAATTTAGGTATCCAAAAAATAATTTAAAAAAAGAACTCCAAAAAAAATAAATAAATTTATTCAACTTTTTCGAAAAATGATTGGAATAAAATTAATTCCGATAATTACATAATTAAACGCGAACCACAGAAATAATAATAAATAACAAAATGAAAAAAATTATTAAATTCCTTTGGAAAAATTAAGCTTCTTCAAATACCCATACCGACCATTGTTTCAAAACCAAAAACATCCCCTCCGATGCCAACGACCTCCGACGAGCTCGCGAAAAACGTAGGTGGACCTTTTATCCTGCGGCATCATTCATTCGCAATAAAAATTCACCATTTTTCGTCTATTCTCCGGCGAGCTCTAGGCCATAAATCAAAAACAAAAAAAAAACAAGCCTAAATTGATATTCGCGGCGCCGCAACGAGCTGAAATTGAAAAATTCTCATTCCATTACTCAATATTTTAACCTCGACAAAACTCGAAATAAATCCTCGTAACCTCTTGAAATATTAAATTACAAAATAAACCTCGAATAATCAGCCTTTAAATAAATTTGCTTCATATTTCTCCAAGACACTCGACAAGTTTAACCGAGAAAGAAAAAATACTCCATTTTTCTCCATCAAATCATACAAGCCGGTGAAATTTTCATACCTTTATGAATTATGAAACACTCGACATCCAAACCAAAGTTTCTATAAAAGCATAATTGAAAAAATATCCCGCTTTTGGTTAGAAATTACCATGGCCTTTGAAATACGACTCGCACAACACGGACGTTAAAAATCTTTACAATTTGTATTACCAATGCAAATTTTCATATCGCATGTTTATTAGCTTTAAAAATATTCTTTTGACCTTTGTACAACTTTTATTCGTGTAACGTGACAATTCCAAATTACAACGTTGAATTTTTTCCAACAAAAAAAAACACACATAGTAAAGGTGACCCGAAGAAATTTTCTAGTTATCTTCATACAGACGCTTTTTACGAAAACCTCGTACAGCAATTAAGATAGCGATGTAATTTTTCAAATTCAACGCAGCCTCGTACGTGGTGAACATTTTCATCGAAAAAAATCACGCTTCCCGAAGCTTCTAACATTTCCACCAAAGTAACTCGAGCAAAAATTTCCCTTAGATTATTTTTAACTTTAAGTAATTAGATTCTGATATAAGCGAAGAATAACATCGGTTTCGTTCGAACGAAAAACTAAAACGTTTTCCGAATTTTTATCAACTTCCGAACATTGTAAATTGAATAATTCCGTTATTGGGCGAAATTTTATATATTTTCGCTGGGTGCTTCCATTCGGCGTTATTCTTCAATTAGATTTACGCTTTCCGCTTCATATATATACCTATAAAACCACAATAAATACGAAAGAGAAAAAAAATTTCATTATAATATAAATCCCATCCGAGTATACAGGGTGTTCTGTAATTCTCGGTGTAACGCTGAGATACAAATACAACTTTTTTCACATTTACGGCGCATAGGTTGCCTATTCCTTGGATGCAGGGGTAATAACGCTGATTAAATTTCAAATAAGATTATTTTTCATGAGTGATTCTAAGTAAGAAAATTATTTAAATGAATAACTAAACTAGCAGCAGTGCCAAATACGAAGGGAAGGGAAGGGGATAGGCAGAAATCATATATACGTTTCTTATGGGCCAAAATTTTTGACTTGTAACATGTTTTATCGAAAAAAGGAACAATTTTTATCATAAGGCTTAGGGGAAGGGGGAAGTCGCATTCTATTTGATATACAATTGTTCCAAGCACCTAAAAGAATTGATTGGGGATCTCCTCTCAAAAAATAACATTGAAGTCGTTCCTGCCTTAGACAACAAACCAAAGTAACAGAACGAAGAGGTGGCTTAGCTTATAAAATTCTGCAGCTCGTCCAATTTCGGACTCAATAACATTTTTTGTGGCATTTTAAAATTCATATAAATAATTTACCGCAAAATTATAACTACAACGGTTACAACCATTTGAAAACAATTTCTCATACTATAAAAAAGTCACATAAATTTTAAAATGCTTATGGCTTCTTGAATTTCAGACTTAAACAAAATATAGTAATAACTAATTTTGTAGACCATCAAATGCTCCATAAAAAAGATCATTATTACATTTGACTTACGATTAAAACTGAAAGAGTTAGGAGGTTTTAAAATTTTAAAATATCCGTAGCTCCTTCTGTTTTCCACGAATACAAAATATCGTAATGATTCGTTCAACAAAGCGTGAAAAATTGAATGAAAAAGTACTTGAAATATTTCATCTTCTAAAATTGAAGGAGCTACTAGTCAATAACGTACTGATAACGTCAGAAGGACGCAGAAAAATGATGTGCACAAGGGTGTTAAAATTTGATAAAAAATTTCAACCTCTTGAACCTTTCCTTTCCTCTCTGTCACAAAACTTCTCATCGACTGAAAATTGAATTTATTTCTGGAAGGATTAGAAAGGTCTAAAATACAAACATTGCCGTATTGTAACTTTGCCCCTTAAAACTCATGGTTCGCACACCTATCGACACTAATGTAGTATAAGTTGCAGGATCACTGATTCGAAGGCGACGTTGTATTTTACAAAACACTCAGTATGAGTTTCTTTGAATCTCATGGTTCGCAAATCTATCAACACTTGTGTAGTATACGCTGCAGAATCACAGGTTTGAAGGCGATGTTAAATTCGTAAAAACACACAGGATGAGTTTTTCTAGTGTTTCTCTACACCTCACGGGCTTTTCTAATAAGGCACGTGATTTTTCAAGATTTAGTCATCTAACGTTTGAACGAAAAAAATGACTGACTCCTTGAACCATAAAGAACCAATGGATTGAATGACAGAATACGCTGCATAAATACGACTTCCTCGAGTCATACACGCCTTCTGAAGATTATCGCAAACCGAACGATTTAAATTACACCGATAACACGCATCTATAAACGGAATATCTAATTAAAAATGCCCACGGAGACGCAAATTTGCAAATTCGCAAATACTTCATAAACCGCTGGCTATGTTGATTTACGATTTTAAATACCGCGAATTGACAACGATAATGAGAATCCTTACGAGTTTGACGTCTGTCGGACTCCCCGTGTCATATTTCCACTTAAGATAAAAGCGACGGTAATTGTGTGTACATTCTAGCTAATTCATCGCTTTTTTCTTCAAGCGTCCTCAATACACGTTGTAATCGATAGAATATAAATATTTACTTTTTTTCCTTCAGACGTTGAATTTTTTTTTTCTAAATTCGCCGCCGCTATTAGGGTCATTTACATGGGCGTAGTCGTTTCGACGCGAAAACCTTCCCAGGAGTTGGCCGTACCCGCGTAATCAATATACGTGCGGAGACTGAAATCGTAAAGATTTACTGGACCTAAGACGTAGCTACCGTCGAATTATAACCCGTCGTAAAACGCTTGCATAAAGTTTCACATTTCGAGTATTTGCGATAACAAATGGTACATTTTATGACGTATCGTCGCGCATAACGCAGCCACGAATATTGATTAAAATTTTCGACGCGTAATTGAAACAAGATATTGGATTTTGGCTCGCGGCTCCATCGATGTGTGTGTTTCTCGTGTATAGTCTCAAATCACAAAGGTCTCATATTGTGTGGAAACCACGTACAAAAAGTTATAAACGATGGGGGAATTTTTTTTTCGTTTCTTTGTTAAACAAGCTCGACGAGGGCAGAACAACGTGCAGAATTGAGATGTGTATTTTGTAATCTACGTTACGCGTCGTGAAAAACCACCGCGATGGGATGAGCTCGCTGCGGCGGGAGCCCGACGGCGTTCGGGCTACAACCTCATTCGACGTGGAAGATTTGAACGATGGGAAATGCTCCGATTTAGTTTTAATCGCAGGTGGGGGCTGAATAAATGTAAAAAACGTAAAATTATGCGATAAAAAAAAATTAGAAATTCACGATACCGTCGATTGGGTATCTTTGAAAAGGCAGGGTTACATTGAAAGGTAATTTTAAACGAATATAAATCAACTGTTGTGTTTTAAAGATATTTTTAGAGCATTTCGAACATGCTTTTTATTTTTGCTCAACTCGCCTCCCTTCCTGAAAAAAACATAATAAAAATTTTCAAAAAATACAGCTTTCCAGGAATTTAGAATTACTTCGAATAATTTTAATTTGGAAATAATTATGGGATTTAAAGTATTTGAGGATGTAATTGAAGTTGGAGGGAATAATGCTTTCAAGGAATTCTAGAATATTCAGTAAGGAATTCTCAATTTACAAAGGGATTTTTAAATGACCAACCTGGAATTCTAACTTGTGTAAAGTAAGCAGGAAATGTAATAATATTCATTAAAAATACAATGAAAATTGGTAATATATATTGGGAATTTTCATTCCTAGAATTTAAGGATACTTCATAAATATTTGATTTTAGGAATTTTCTAGACAAATTTTTGAATCAGGAAGTGTTTCAAATTCAGGAATATCAAATAACAACGTAATTTTAGGAATGAAAGAGTTCCTAGAATTCAGGAATATTCCCTGATAATTGTATTTTGGGAATTTTCATTCCTAGAATTTAAGGATACTTCACAAATATTTAATTTTAGGAATTTTCCAGACAAATTTTTGAAATCAGGAGGTGTTTCAAATTTAGGAATATCTAATAATAACATAATTTTAGGAATGAAAGAGTTTCTAGAATTCAGGAATATTCCCTGATGATTGTATTTTGGGAATTTTCATTCCTAGAATTTAAGGATACTTCATAAATATTTGATTTTAGAAATTTTCTAGACAAATTTTTAAATCAGGAAGTGTTTCAAATTCAGGAATATCAAATAACAACGTAATTTTAGGAATGAAAGAGTTCCTAGAATTCAGGAATATTCCTGGAAAGTTTTATCTTTGATGTATTCCTAAAAATATGTCGCAGGAATTACGTTGTTTACAAAATTCAACGACGATTATTTTAATGAAATATTTTACTAAATATTATATTTAACAGATTGTAAATAAAGAAATTTCAAATTCAAATTTGAATTTAAGGAATTATCGTAGCATTCCCAAAATTCCAGAATTTTTGTTATTTTAGGAATCGTTTGTTTTGGGAAAGCGAATAATTGAGTTTAAGGAATAACGGTAATTTTCACAAATTGTAGAATAACAAACAGGAATACTACGATCATTCCATAAATTAAAAATCGCTGAATTTAGGAAACAAAGTAATTCCCAGAATTAAGGAATCTTCAATATGATAATTTCGGTCAAAATACAGCTTTCACACAAGAGCATCAAAATCATTCGTTTTCGTCAAATAATAAAATAAATGCCATGTGAATTTTAAATTAAAGAAGGACGTAACTCCGGGAATCCCTCAGCTCCTTCGATACGAAAATAGGCAAACTTTCGAATAACCTTTTTCACCGCAAGTGACAAAATCTACCAAATGAAGTGGCTGAAATTGGATTAAACTCCATTACGGTACAAGGTGTTCCGAAAAAACTCGACACATTTGCGAATTAAATTAATTAAATTTCAAATTTAATCAGAAATTCGATAAAGAAGTTCTGATGGCGAGCAAACTTGACCAATTTTCATTAAATCCTAACTTCTGTAATTTTTTCAATAATTTACAACGTTTTATAAAATTAAACGATCAATATTTTCTCATGTACTTGTATCTCAATGAGGGTTGAAAATTTGCATACCACCGCTAATTTTTTTCCAACCTGCGGATAATAAATTTTAACGGTTTTTTTACACGTTTCAGCGATTCATTAATTTATGCATTTTCATCTGGCAATGCAATAAAATACACGTTTAAAGCAGCCATAAAAATATCCAGCAAAATTACACGTCGGAATTTTACAGCGTACCTACGTGAAAAATCAATACCCATTTTTGACTGGAGCCCGGAAATAACTCCTGCTCGTAAGAATTTCCGATGGTAAAAAATGTAGATATGTAACCCTCGCAGACACATTACCAGACATTTTCAAAGGACAATACTTCGATATATCGCATCTTCAATCCACGAGTTTATTTCGCATTAAAAGCGTACACGCCTGTAGGTGACATTTTACGAGAAATTTATGCCTCGCAAAATACGATACATATAGATGACATTTTAGTACATAAAAAAATGCTTTTTAATCGATACCCATAAGCAATAAGTGCGATTTAATGTTACGATAAAATCTTCAGTCGGGATTAATTTGTATACGGGCGTAAAAAATTACGGCGAAATTGAATCAAAGTTTTAATACGGCTCGTAAAATTCATTTAATTATTATTTCGCGAAATTGGCCTTTGAATAGTTCAACGTATCGATCACGCGGAACGGTGACCTTTTCACAGCATCCTTATCCTCGCGATTATATGAAATCACAATGCATGTAAACGACAAATCGTTTCCCATTCGTCCATGGTCAAAGGACAAGGTGCGCAATGAGTCGTATCGAATTAACTCGTTGGAAGAATTCGCTGATTTTTTAATTTCTCGATCGTGTTTTGAAATTCTTCGCGTATGTTTCAACTCATACAGTGTTTTTTCCCCTTTGAGATATTTATATAACGTTGATATACATGATTCACAATACCGATAAAAGCCCATATCTCCGCGAAACCATTTTCTATCTTCAATATCAATATATGTATTTACGGAGTATTGCTTCGTGCCAATCAACGTGCTTCGTATTCGTTGATATTTTCAAGAATATTTCATTTGCAGTGATATCAATGTAAACAGTCGTATTTATTTGAGGCGTAGAATTCAGTACATGGCAACATGGCGGATTTTTCAATCTACATGTTTCGAAATAATTAATTCTTAATTTCGTGAAATCTTTTCGAATCAAGTATTTAATCTAGATAAACACACGGAGTTTTGTAATGACTTCAAAGAGGAAAATTACAGCGTAGATATTAACGAGGAAAAATGGTAGAAAATGTTGCCAATATTTGAGAAATTTTCATTATTTTATTCACCTTTCCCAGAATTTTTTTTTTTTTTTAATTAATTAAATTAGGTTGTTTCATTGTAATTTTTTCTGAGAAAAAAATTAATAAAAATTTAAAGCAGATTTTTTTCCCAAATAGTAACAAATTGACGTAATTTTTGGGAACAGT
>QBDW01005808.1:0-13654 GCA_003261595.1 Maconellicoccus hirsutus | reverse complement strand
ATAATCATATGGAACTGCAATGTGAAAGTCGCCCTACATAGGCGGAGCCAATGTTCCCCTCACACTTCTATTTTGACACGCTCCGTTCGCCTATGGTGAAATATCCAGATATAGTTAGTACGTTCGTGGCTGAAACATTTGAATTTTATATGGAAACAGCTGAATGTCGTCGTTTAGCATGCGATATGTTGTTGACGAAGATACCCCCAGCTCCTGTGACAGCCGAGCGAGACTGGTATTGGGCGTGGCTTAAACAAGTTGTCGCGTCTGCTCAATTTTCTCCGGTGTGCGCGCCGTTCGTTTCGCTCCCACTACTCCCTTCTTGTTATCCTGTACGCTGCCCGTCTGTTCAAATTTCTTCACTAAACGAAGAATAACACTTTTTTTGGGCCATCTATGGCGTTTAACTTTGAAAATTTTACCGTAATCGGCCAAAACTGTTTTTAAATTTCGATTTGATTCATAGTAGGTTTTTATGAAAAATACACGTTCTTCTAAACTATACATTTTACCGGCAAAACTCGATGTAAACTAACCATCTATTAGTGCGTTCGGAATGTTATGAAGAGGGGAATACAGTACTGCCATCGATAGCGCGCAAAAAGTTACGTGAAAGGAGTTATTTACATTTTTCTCGCGAGCGTCTTTTCTGAAAGACCCTGTACATGATTCCTGATAACAATGAATATCAATTAATATATTACGATGATCCTAACGAAATTGTCAACCGATTGAAATTGCTTTATGGTGAACGTGAAGCAGGAAATAACTCAATTCAAGTTTTAAATGGAATTCAAGCAATATTGGAAGAATCGAAAGAAAAAAATATCTATTAATTTTATTAGTTAACAAAAATAAATATTTAATAAAATATAAACATTTGAAACATGTCAATTGAAATTTTATTTTAAGATTATCACTAATCTTCGTTAAATGACGTTTTCACTACTAAACCATTAGATCCTTCTTCTGCTAAAGCTGATATAAGTGCCGCGAATGCATGTTCTCCTCGACATTGTATCATTTTATAAAATTCTTCAATTTTCATCTTCCGGTAACAATGCTGAATAACGAATTAAAAACACATAATTAAATTTCTTAAAAAATTGAAGTTATTTTATTTAAAATTTACTTACCTTATTCAGTTGTTTTACCATATTATAATCATTTAATAAAACATTTTCTTTCAATGTCTCAATAATTTTATCGATATTATTTGTATTCTCAACTAATTTTTGAAAATTTTTATTTTTAATAGCTCGATGTTTATTATCCATTATTTAAAAAAATTAAAACATTCAAACTGTTACAGTAACAATATCAAATTAATGACTAAACAAATTCAATATACTTACCTCTTATTTATGCAATTCCCAACCTAAATTAACTAATCATTTCGAACGTAACTACTCTGTGAACATTATTCACTTTTGAACGTAATTCGGCGAGCGTAGCTCACCACGAACGTGCGGGATTACGCAAACATCGAGCTAGAGCTATCAACCTTACAAACGAAAATCATTTCGAACGTAACTCAGCGAGCGTGAGCGTTGCTCACCATGAACACGCGGGATTGCGCCAACATCGGACCAACAAGCTGTCTTAGAATCCACTTTTCACGTAGGCCTATAGGTTACAGAACCCGCCGCTACGGACACGCGGGAATACGCTAACATCGGAGTATACCCCTGTTCCAGAACCCGCGTTTTATATCTACTCACGCACGACATCTTTGACGCTATAGCAATCCGTTTTTCGAAAATATTGCTTAAATATTACAAAATAAACATCTGTAATGAAGTTTGTATGTCCAACTGGCAAAAAATGGATATGACAGGATGCATGGGCACCTCTACGAACCCTGTAAGCTAGGCATTGCAGTAATACGTTATTTTTATTTTGTCCTCACCCGAAAAAACGAAGCCTCCTCCTCGTAGGAGAAGGTTGAAATTTGTAACTTGCAAAAAAATTTCGTCGCACATCAAAATGTATGTTTTTGAACCCCAAACAAAGAAAATTGGGGGGGAGAAGCACAATTTTAAAATTTAAAAAAATTATGTGGCTTGTCAAAATGTTCGCTTTTGAACCTCCAACTAAAAAATTTTTTCGGGGCAGAGGAAAGGAGGGGGAGGGGGTGAGGCAAAATTTGAAAATTTGAAAAGAGGAATGTTGATTGTCGAAATGTTTGTTTTTAGACCGTCAACTAAAAAAATTAATGGGTGGGAGGCGGGGGGAAAATCGAAGTTTTCAAAAAAATTACATCGCATGTCAAAATGTAAGTTTTTAGACATGCTATTTCATTTTTGAATAAATTTGTTAAAAAGCAATTTTTTTGGTGTGTAACAGACTCGTCGTACCCGGGTACCGACGAGTATGGTTCAAGGAGTCAACGAGTGAATTTGTACTCGTCTGTTTGACGAGTGTACTCGTACCCTTTAAATCGATACCCATGCAGCTCTCTGGTACTTACCTCCTTTCGCCAAAATTTTTGTTTTATACCATCTTTTATTCACCCATTTCACCTCTACATCAGAATTATTGTTTCTTTTAACATCGTTAGCCGAACAAACAAATTTAACATCATCTTCAAACGACATTACTCAACTGCTGCTGTACGAAACAAGTAGTGCGACGCAGACGGCAATCATGTAATACTGCGAAAAAATGACGGATCGGGTGACTTGCTGTCATCAACTGACCACCGTTCTATCTAGCATCTACATAAATTCGATTCATTTGAGTTAAAACTTTGCTACCATTTAATTGCATATTTTCACGAATTTAATTAGTTTTTGAAAAACAAGCAATTCACTTATTTAGTTCACATTCACTGCACCGTATCTTTGATAATGCTGAATTTGAATGGAACATGTGCACATAGAAATAAGTTATCACAGGAGCGAAAAGCGATTGACCACGTTATGCGGTTTTGCGAAATAGTTGATAAAACTTCAGTACCAGTCGGAGTAACTTTTGTGGCGAAAAATTTAGATTAAAGTCATGCTACAAAAGAGTTGTTTAGAGATGGACGATGGTATTTGCCACGTCGTATATACGCGAAACGTTTCACATAAATATTTCATTTTACACGAAATGTAATAACTTGCGGTGTGAAATTCAATAAAAGAAAAACGAAGCGTTGTGCGACATCTGTCTTTAATCTAATTTTCGCCATCGAGTGTGATCAAAATAACGCAAAAGCGTCATCGGTCGCAATTTCGTTCATTTATTGTCGATTAAAAAAAATATACGAAGACATGATTGGCTGCGTAGGATTTGACGCTGATGGTAATCTTTACGATAGAAATACAGTTTTATGGTTTGTGCAAGATGCTCGAAAAAAGGTTTAATTTGCTGAACGATACGTTGAAGTGTTTCACGAGCGTTAGCGATGTCACGACGACGGATCTCGAGGAGGATATTTCGCGTAAGTGGATTGTATGGTTAATTGTTTACATTTCGATGCGAAGATACGGAAAACGATGAACGATGATGGCGAACCATAGAAAAATAGCTTTTTATTGTCGAGGTTTTCGACCTCGGTAATTAAAAGTTATCAACTTGGGAACGAAAAAACTTCATCAATTAATGTCATCGCCAGATGAAGCTTTTTGAGAATCATGAAAATTGTAGATACTCAAATGTTTCGTTAGATGAGGTACTTAGTGTTTAAAAAAGCCTCTATATTTTTTTCACATTTATCCCGCAGCGTATAACAAACTCAGAGCTGCCTTTTCCATTTATTGGAAGGTCGTTGATCTGTTGGAATTAGTCGTTCGTACGTATCGTTTGCAAATCTTCGCCGGATTGTGTTTAACGTTTTTGCATCTACTGATTGATGTATATTTAACGATGTTCTCGATAACCGGAGCCAAACATTTGACGTGGATGGAGGCTTTGAATGCGAGACCGCTATGTCATTTTTTTCGATTGACTGTATTATCACTGGCCGGATTTGGTATCAGGAAGCAGGTACTTACGGACCCAGAGTTGTTTTTGCAAATGTTCACGTATGGATTTCGTATTTCGTAATGATTTGCTTTCAATTACCATAGGGTAAGCGTCTGTAAGATCGCGCACGTAGTGGTTGAAGTGACCTCACATTTTTATTTTTGAACCAAAACGTCTGATTTTTGGATATGTTGTAGCCCAATCATTTACACCCAACATATCAAAATTTCAGATATTTTGGTCCACAAAAATTTCGTCAGGAATTTTTTTCCCGAACCTCTACAAAATTGACCACCCAAAAAATCTGTCTGTAAGATCGCGCATGTAAATAAAAGAGCTATTTTGCTTCAAAATACGTATTTATTCACGTAATATCTAACATATATCACATACGAACTCCACCGTATCACGTTCGACCCCCACACAGACCATGTGGCACCATTTTCGGCAATTTTGATTCTGGCACTGGATCCATTTTTCTTCGCGCTTCGAGAAGGAGTATCTTTCGGCACAATAGATGCAGAAAGGATCATTGCTTCCAGTAGATTTCTTTGCTCTGGAGTCGTTTGTGTATACTGTACTCATACCCGATTCGTCCATGTTGAAAAGTCACATTTCAAAAATGTCTCATACGTTCTGAGAAAAGGGCACTGCGCGATCTTAGGAGCTGCGCGATCTTACAGACGCTTACCCTACTTTTTGCATAACGATGATCCAACGTTTGTCTCCTCACTTTTTCCCTCTTCATGAAGTCGACGTTGTATTTGAGAAATGAAATGTCAGTTTAGAATTAAAGCAAAGGATATTGTTTAAATTTACCTTCTGCAGCACCATCAAGCTGTTGAGGCGCTGCTAGTGGTGACATTGCAGGCGAGTGGCGATTCGCAAGTGTACTACGTAGTTCGATCAACTTTTGTCTGAGAGACGAAGTTCTGGAGTCTGAACTTACACAAAACCTATACGCCAATGAAATTGTGTGGTACTCTTATCTTTATTTTTGAAATCACCTGGTTATCGTAATTTCATTTTATTACGTTTCAAAATATATTTACAACGCGTCATTTTTCCAGTAATTTTTTTCCATTCTAAAAATGTATCGAATGTATCGAATTCCAAGTGTTCAATTTCCACAAAAACACCATGAATATTGATGAAATGACTGAATATCATCATACTCCCCAGCAAAAGAACAAGAAGGGCGATTAAAAATTTTTTTCGTTGATTCAGCGGCGACATCGTCACTCTTGTGGGAACGAAGATTATGTAAATAATTGAAGGACTTAACACGATGCGAACAATTGAATTAGAAGACCTGATTTCCAAATTGGCCTAACTGCATTGTACACCCACATCTGGCGTTTGTAAAATACTTCCCCTATATTAGTCTTTGGTAACGAGAGGTTTTGTTGAATGTCAAAACATACAGTGAAAGTAGAACGTTCGGCCTTCTCTTCTTTGTAAATTCTGGTGAAGTGTTTCAATTCGAGCTTGTGTAATTTCAATTCAAGGACTGCAGTTTCTCCAATAGGACCTTGTACTTTCACCTTATTCTCAAATTCCACACAAGTTGAACATATATCCGTTCTTGGAGATCCATCTTGGCGGAACTTTTTTCTACTGCAATTTTTTTTGAACGTTATAAATATATTCTTTTTCAATTAAAAAGTTTCCCTATGTGAAATTACCATGCAAACTTTGTTGAGTGATTTTTTTGAAGTGAAATATACCTAAGACAAAAAAACTGAATTATTAAAAACTTATTATTTTTTAAATTTAAATTGAATTTGAATATATTGCTGAACGGTCCATTGACCCTAATGGTATTCTTTACAAACTGAAAAAAATTTAATTCAGATATTAGATTTTCCGATGTTCATATCAAGCTTCGTTTCATTAATTTCAAAAAAGATTTCACATGTACGCAGATTGCATAATTTTTGAATTTTTTCAACGTGTGATTTTGCAGGTAATGAAGACTCGACAAATATTAACGTTGAATAATGTCGATTTATTTGAAAAAAACATAAGAAACGAGGTAACTATTTTTTTTAAATGATAAAGATTCAAAATCCTCAGCAGAGCACCTGTCTGTGCATCTGGAACTATTCGTCAACTCGGTCGAGTAACCTAATAAAGAGTCTGAACCATTTACGACCAGCTTGTTTTAATGTCGATGAAAATGAATGTTTCAAATTATTTTTCATTGCCAGCTGATACGCCATCCGTTTCAAATCTTTTACAGTCAAACCATAATAAGAACGTTTCTTTTCTTTTGCATAATCGACCAGTTGCTGTTCAAGTTCAGGAGGTAAAATACATTTTCGTCCCAACGATATACCCAGTAGATCAGATAATGATGCACCAGCTTTAACTTTTCGTATATAATCTATAATTGTAACTTTCGGCATAAGTCTTCGCAGCCTTCAAATACCCTATTTCATTCTTAATTACGGATTCCACAGCACCTTCCATACGGATTCTGGACCATTTTCTACGTTTTATATTTTCTTTCGGCATTTCTAAAAAACCATAAACATAGTCATTATTAGGGCCACCCAAGTAGTCGATAATAAGAACACCTGTTGAATTTTGAATTAATTAAAAAAATATATAGGTAATTAATATGTGATTATATCAATCGAAAGGTAAAACTACACTGAAAACAGCATTTATGGTGAGAAATTTGTTTAAAAAAATCTTTCTCCTGGAAACGCCAATAACACTTGCCGATTTTTTATAAGAAATCCACACAAAATCAACAAACACGTTCTTATCACAGAAAGAGCTGATCTACTAATAATATTTGGAGTGCCGGGTGTTTAGTTCACTCTGGAGAACATATTAATACAATCGGCCGCCAGATCGCGCTTTTGGTTTTGGAGTTATCAAGGTGGTCGTTATTAGGAACATGGTCGATATTTGGATCCCCTACTTTACTCTGATTTTTGATTCGTTTTTAATCGCCTCCAAATCTAAGAAGTTTGGGAAAAGTTGATAACTTCTTTTGTTGTACTGATTCAATGAGGTGTACGGCGCTTGACGGAAATTACGAACAATATTATAAAACAAGAGAGAAACACACTTTGAAAGTTTCTTTGGTTTCATGCAGGCTGAAATATCTCTGGATATTCCAGCATGTTGATATGTTTAGGTAATTTTCGTGTATTGCGTAATATGGCGTTACGAGATGAGAATCTCTTGTATACCGAGATATTTACTCAATTGAAAAAGTTCGCGGCACGAGTTCTCGAATGGTAATTTCCTCGCCGGAGGCGGAGGCTTCAAAAAGAACGTGAAACGCATTACGGTGAGAAATATAAAAAAAAAAAGGCTACGCGAAAATGATAACGAGGCGTCGTTGTCGTTTAAGCGTGAATTAATCATGGCGAAATGAAAATACCATCTCAAAAGGGAAATGATCTCGCAAACTTAACAAACCATACATCATCTTCCACCTCTGCGTTTCTTTCGGAGGATTTTTAAACTCGAGAGGTTGCGGCGTAAAAATGAAACGTTTTTAATTAAGTTTTATTAAATTTCAGATTTCCGTGTTCACGATGAGATTAACACGTAGAAAAGTCGGTATAGCGATTTATTGCGTGATGCATTTAGATCTACCTCTCATTATATCGGTAAATATTTTAAGTTACAATCGATTACGAAAAAGAACGTAATACTCCGGGATTGTTTCCTCTAGAGAAATTAATTTTCTCGATGGTGAAATTCAAATCGAATGAATTTACTGAATAGCGAAATCTCGCCGTTATTTCTTTGAAAAATTTCCAAGTCATATTCGATCTTTTATATTTTTATCTAAGTCATCGGCTATTTATGAATAAGTTTACCTCTTTTTGGATTTTCACTCGAGGAGAAATAATATAAAAGAAACTAATTTAATGAGTATTCGATATTACGAAAATCTAGTTCTTTTGGTAAAATTCACCGCGTCGTGGTATATTTTTTAAATTATTCCATCAAGCTGAATAATTCTAGGAGCTGTTTCCGTTGCGAAAATAAATTCTATACTTAATATGGGTTTTAATATAAAGACCAACGATTTCAATATGTTTATGTCGTCGCTATTTCAGGCTAGTTTTCTCGATTTTCTCGGGCTAAAAAAAAATACGTGTGGAATTTTTTTTCAATATTTAATATCTCTCCGAAGTAATGCATTTTTAATCAATTTTTTCTCCGATTTTATTCCATCGACGTAGAAATGTTTAATTAGATATTCGACGAAAGTGGCTTTTTATGGGTTTAAAAAGTTGTTTTAATTAATGAAGAAAATTGATATTTTTGCGAGTCTAAAATTGACCTAGTTTTTACCTTGGATTTATTGATATTGAAAATCGAGATTCCATCGAATTGGAATAATTTGAACTTGGTACTTCTGAGTAATCTAGGTCGTTCGCTATGATCTACGAATTTAAATTATTAAATTTTCTCGATTTTTGAGAAAATCCGAAGTGCTTGAGAACACCGATGATCTATCTCGAAAAAAATTTGATACAACCAGAGATAGGAAAGGGGGCTAGAAGAGGCGCCGAACTCCATCAGTCGTAAAGCTTCTAAAAAAAAAAAATTCAGACAGTCACTTTTTTCTCGCCAATGAAAAACGTCAAATGGTCACGACAGTTACACGCATTTATCTCAAATTTGTTGGGGAAAAAAATGAGAATTTTTATCTCAGAAATCAAAACGCGTTAATTGGCGTAAATCGTGACGTTTTTTGAAGATTTGCCACCTTGATTCGGCATTTTTTTCCCCGTCAAGTATTCGAAATGAGCTCGAGCGAAGTACACGAAAACAAGTGGATTTGTGCCTTGGTTTTTTGATAGTTATGCAAAATATGATGCCATCCCACGCTATACACATTTTCTACATTTACTCGCCCTTGTTTTAAAACGTTTCGCATTTTATCCGAGTAAATTATGTTAATCTGATTTCATCGACGGAGATTTGGTGAAATTAATTTTTTTTACAAACGTCACGAAAACCTTTTTTCTGGATGCATATACCAAGACGCTGACTCGATTGGTGTGATTTTAAGAAATACTCATCGAATAATTCATCGGATTGATGGTAAAAATACTTTTTGGAGAATTATATTTGCGCTGAAGTTCTAAAACTTTATTTCACACTTTGTAACTTGACAAAAATTTTTCGCGAAGAAAGTATATCGAACAAAACGAGATAATGACGTTGCTCGGTTTCGACTGGTGTGATTTATTATTCCTATTCGCCGAAACGTGTGATACATGTTATATGCATTTAACCATTAAAGGTGCGAAATGTTTACCGATAAAACCATTGGCGCGGAAAAGCCATGTGAGTTTTTTTCAACTCGTGGTAAAGCGAGCATATTGAGAAAGTTTGAATTGTATTTAATATTGAAGAGTCGAATTTTCGAGTATTTTTCAAATTGTATTCAACAAGTTGGAAAGAGTGCTCTTGAAAGAGTTCTATGTTATCAGGTTTTTTCAAATTATTTGTAAATTAAATTTTTCAAGAGTACGATGCATCAAGCGGTATCTAAAGTTTGGTAGAACAGTAAACAACGGTGTGTGATGGAATTTATCTATATGCCTTTTAAGTTGCATACGAGTATTATAACGAAAATCGCATTTATTCTTATTACATACTGTAGGTAAATTATTATGTTTAATTAAATGATCGTTGAAAGATTCTTTTGTGTAAAAGATATCCTTGCAGTCTTCTTTATAACACATGTAAGTTTTTTTCGTGCTTTTCGCAACCTCTTTCAAGTCTAAAGTCTTGCTTTGAAACTTTTTTGGTAATTGTTTTCGATTATTACAAAGACAAAGAGTAATAGGAGGATTTTCAGTATGGCCTTAGAGTAGATATAAAACGCGGGTTCTGGAAAAGAGGTATACTCCGATGTTAGCATATTCCCGCGTGTTCATAGTGGACAATGTTCGTTGAGTTACGGTCGAAATGATTTTTGTTTGGCGGTTTGACAAAATTTTCCGAAACGTGGGTTCTGCAACTGGTTTATAGTCCGATGTTAGCGTATTCCCGCGTGTCCGTAGCGGCGGGTTCTGTCACCTGTATGTGAAAAAGCGAAATCTACGACCGAATGATTTTGCTATCGAACGATAGATAGCCCGACGTTAGCGTAATTCCGAGTGTCCATGGTGAGCAACGTTCGTCGAATTACGCTCGAAATGATTTTCGTTTGGCGGTCTAGTATTTGAAACCTTTATGTGAAAAAGCCGATTCTGCGACCGAATGATTTTGCTATCGAACGATAGTCCGACGTTAGCGTAATCCCGCGTGTTCATGGTGAGCGACGCTCGTTAAGTTACGTACGAAATGATTTTCGTCTGAAAGGTTGATAGCCCGATGTTGGCGTAATCCCGCGTGTTCATCTTTTCTTCCTTATCCTCCTTCGGCATCTTGAAGCACTAACTTATATACACGAATGGTTGCGAATGTAAATCTCAACTCGCGAAAGAATCGCTCACGTACTTTACACACAATTGCAACGTAATAACAATTCGCGAAATAAACGTTCGCGTACTTTGAATAACATTACTCGGTCGTTATGAGGTGAGCTTTTGGTAGCCGCCGGTTCGTTACGCGTCTTTTGGGCTTTCGGACCAGGCTGATTCCGCTAGCTACCCAAAGGATAGGTTCCAACTGTAGGTAAACAAGTAGGTACCTATCTGAGAGGGCTCGGGCTCAAACTCGTATCCGTGAGGTTCGAATTTATTCGACAAGGATTACCTTCTTCTGAGAATTCATGGATTAATAAATCAGATTTCGTGTAAACCAGTACCTGTGTGAAAGAATGTTTCAAAACAAAATTTCATCAAGTATTAAGATTTATTTATTTAATTACATATCGTATTCACTTCCGAATTCTGTTGGACTAAACACAAACTTACATTTTTTTTTCATTTGTCGTCATTTTAAATGATCTAAAATATGAAAATTTATGATAAACAAGATGCGTACTTTTAGGCAATTTTTTGTGCGTACTACAAGGCAGTTTGTTCTCTTTGCACAATAATACGTCTAATTCAAATACAAATTCATATTTCGGCAAAGTATCTCAGTTGAAAAAAACTAGAAGCAATTTCTAATTGAGCGATGTAAGATACTTACTAATTATCTTTATTTATTTACCCGTAATCACGTTTCCCATTTTCTTAGAAAAAAAAAAACAAAAAAACTAAAAACGCACAAAATTTATTCAACTCGTCTGAGAATCACAAATCTTTATCTTAGACCATATATATATACTACGTATATGGACTGCCAATAGTGATAATATAGCTAATGTAAACAAACTAAAGTCAGATTGACCAAAGTGGATGTTTACCATTTTTTCTGAAAAATGTAACAATTGGTTGATTTTTGTTTTTGATTACGTGAATAAAAAATAAAGAACAATAATAATTCAATTTATTGGTGTTGAAACAACACTTGTTTTGTGTATGTGTGACGAATGTTCTTATCAACTTGTGAGATTTGTCTGCAGAAGTATTTGATTCTCATCTTAACATATATCTCTACAATCAACTCGGCTATATGTTCGTCAAAGAATTCAAACACTCCTGCATCATCCAAATCACACAAGATGATATTAACAATGCTGGCAATTTTATTTTCCTGTAATAGTGCAGTTTTATGCACTTGGACTTGCTTTTCTATCTCTGCGCACACCTCCACCATCATCTGACTCGGCAAAATCAGATTTCCCCGATTTTTTAAGTCAATGAGATCGCTGTTGTTGGTACCGTCTTTCAGCGAGATCATGTTTACAAGTCAGGGTAGTTGTCGGCTACGTTCTCATACCAACACATTTGGAATTCAGTGCTACCAACTGCGAAAAATTTAAAATGCATACTTATAGGAAGTCTTACCTTATAGTTAAATCAGCAATATCCTTGTGGTTTGAAACGTAACAGGACAATGATTTGTTATTAATATCGTATTTCTTGGCTGTACCTCGAATTGAACCACCATCTCTGACGGCCTTAATTGCTTCTAAAATTGCCTGTTTATCAACTTCCGATTTTTTTGTTGTTCTTTTATAGTTTCTTGGCATCTTGAGACCTACAAAAATGTTGACACTGATATTAGAAAATGATAAATGGCGTAGAAATTAACATTCAAGTGAATGAAACAGTTTTATCAATGTGACATTTCACCCCAAAAAAATCGTGACATTTCGACCCACATTTTTTTATCACAGTTTTCAAATTTTGATCAAAATTTACCAACTCAACCAGAAACATTTGGGAAAATGCTTCGTGAAATTCAACTTGGGATACTTGAAATAGTATTAAAAAAATACTTACCGTTTTTGGATACCAATTTTCAATCCATGGAAATGAAAAACTATAAAAGCGCAAAAATTTGTTTTTGTTGACTTTTATCACTTGCAAACACAAAATCACTTGTAGCTTCACCAACACGTTTTCTAGATGGCTAATTTTTTTGCCAGGTGATGTTTGTATGTTTATCTTCAACTTCAGCCCATCGCCGGTAGGTTGCTGTTAACGAACCACAAAAAAAAAAAAAAGGAACTTGGAAAAATAGAATTTATATTTTAAATGCACATCACTGAGACTCGAAGACTCAGGATTTTAGACTTCGAAGACTAACATGCTTTTTCTCTTACTTCTATATATATTGGTTTTTACATAGGTTTAAAAGAGTTTTTAATTTGTTAAGGATTGAGTTTTGGAGAAGCATCTTGATAAATAAATGGGTTTTTAAATAGTATTATTAATGACAAGGTTTTTAGAAAAGATTATATACAATTATTGGAAATTAGTTAACAATTATAAGTAAAAAATATGTCGGTGGTTAACATTGCGCTAACTACCAACCAATATACAACCTTTGTGACATTTCACCCCTGTGACATTTCACCCCGACCTCCCCCAACAATTTATTGGAAATTGAGTGATATCCTCTTTTGTTGCTAGTAACCGATTTCAAGACTTGAACTATTAAAAATGAAATATTTTGTAGAATATTGAATTATCAGAGTGCAGTGTGACACAATTTAATTGTAAATTTACTCATATGCTCAGATCAAATGAACTGGTTGAAAACAGACTTCGTGTTTTCAATGTTGATGAAGTTTTGGTTGTTGGCCTCATAATGGTGGTACTGGTTTGTGAAGATGAATCCTAAAACAGAAAGTTATTGAAAGTGAGGTTTAGTTAAGTCAAGTTAGGTATGCAAGGATAAATGAGCATGCAATGAAAAAATGATGGTCATTGTAAGTATTCAGTTGGTAGTTGAATATCAACTTATCATGGGACTTGCATTACTGTATCAGTAGTAGAGGAGTCACTTGGGTACACTTTGACCTAGTGTACCCAAATGACCCCTATTTTTTTAAAGATTTTAAGTAAAATAAAAAAGAAAAAACTCACAAAATCGAAATTGAGATTCTTGCAATAACGACTCGACATCAGTGATGTCTTTGTGAATGGCATGAAAGTACATCATACATGTTAGTTATAAAAAAGTACTTTATTTCCTAATCCTTAAATCCTGCGTACTTCGCCAAGTCAATTAAAGGGAGGATGTTCGAAAATGAGGCGGTCCCCACTCATTTTCAACCGCGTCAAATCATTTAACAAAACTGTAGAAGAACATTTTTCTAGTTCGGCGAGAGGGTGACCCTTCTTATCCCGCAGTACTTTCACCCTGTCTTCCA
>QBDW01005807.1:0-10407 GCA_003261595.1 Maconellicoccus hirsutus | reverse complement strand
AGAACATTTTTCTAGTTCTGCGAGAGGGTGACCCTTCTTATCCCGCAGTACTTTCACCCTGTCTTCCACTTCTTTTAGTAGTGATAGATGTTTTTTAAAAATTTCAAAATTTTCTTTCGGCTGGTGAAAACCTTTGCAGCATTTTTTTATAAATTCGTCCTCTTTTTTTATATATTGTAAACTCTCTCTTATTTTTTTAAGTGAATCACGAACCGAGAATAATGAAGTCAAATAGAGATATTGGTCATGGCTCTGAAAAAAGAAAAAAACACGATTGAGTATATTTTATTTTTTAAATTATATTAAAGGTTATTTGTTCACTTCCACCGTTTGTGCAAACAATTCAATATTTAAAAAAGTAGGTACTCACTACCATCGTACTTTTTGGATGATTTATTTTTTAATATTGAAAATAAAAATACCTGAATTAGTTGTTATCGGCGAAAATACAGATACTATGTCGTTTTCCAAAGGGATTTCTACCCTATTATCATGTTCCCTTCCACCATCTGTGCAAACGATTTAATAATATTTTAAAAAGTCCTCGCTACAGTTGTAATTTTTGGATGACTTATTTAATGTTGAAAATTAAAATACCTGAATTAGTTGTTATTGGCAAAGATGCCGATACTACGTTTTCCAAAGGAATTTCTACCTTATTACCAATCGACAGCTCTTCCACCAGCATGAATTCGTCGAAGATTTCCATGACCGTTGATGAGATAAACAGCCGGTTCTCCATTCTCAATACCAATAACTTCACTTTTTTCCATTAATAATCAATTATTGATTAATAAAAGCGCAACATATCAATTATCATCAACTCTTCACTAATGATTACACTCGAAACCATATTGTTTTCACAATGGTTTACCAGGTTTGTGGTGTAGATTTGGACATACTGCATTTCTGTCGTGATTTTCGCAGAGTTTTCTATGTCGAAATAGGTAGGCACGCCACAGACCTATTCACTACAGCGAGAGACTTGTTATCAGCGCTCCAAGCGCCGCGCAGTGGAAGCTTGATTGTAGCGTCTAGGCTACATGGAATAACTAAGCGGTTCAATTAACGACTTTATTATTTGACTAAACAACAACTTATTTTTTAAACACGAACTTATTTTTATTTAAATTTAATAACGAAATCTTCCCGACGTTATACGAATCTCAGACGAATACGGGTTTTTTACGAATTTCAATTCCTCGAACCACCGACCTCTTCTGCAGCACCTGAGGGCAGAAAGATGATCTACCATTAGTTCTTGTTCAGAGATGGTTTTAACCAGATGAGGTGCTGCGGAAGAGGTCGGTGGTTCGCGTGTATGTAAATACGTAATTCAACGTTCTAGTTCTAAGTTTAATTGCATGCAAAATAATATTGTTTTAACTCGTTGCGAGTCTAACCTAGACTTCCGTTCCACCGACCTCTTCCGTAGCCATCATTAGTTGGATATTTTGGATATTTGATATTAAAACATAAAATTATAATATTTATTAGCAAAACCACTTTCACTTAAAACGTTCACCTGCTTGTTGTTTATCGTTTGCTAAAAACAGCCGGTATTTTGTTTTCTACCGATTCATGCGTTACTTTTGGCTTTCTAGTTTGTTCGTTGCCACAAAGCATGCGCATGAGCGGTGACGTGACGCTTCTTATATTATCGGATCATTTCCGTGCAGCACGGATTAATCCGTGAGGAGCGGATAATTTCCGACATTTCTCCCATTTAATTTTCTTCTGCTTTGGACATACTACGTTTGGTTTTTATTTGACTAACTTTCGATTCATGTAGCATTATGACGTCATTTTTAATGGAAAAATAAGTAAAAACCTACCAGAATCGATCAAAACCCAAAAAATGACCCTTTCCCTTTGAACTATCGATATGTTTATAAGTCGGTTGTCGACCGTTCCAACGTAGGTACAGAGTTTCGAACGCGATCGTCAAAGACTGAAGTAAATTCAGCAAATATGTTGCTGTGTGAACCGCGAGATTCCAGAAGTACTCCGGCGTTTTTGCTTGAAATAATAACGCGCGAGTTTTTTCCATGAGAGTGCGGTTAAATCGTTCGACGCCGATTTGTGAACTCGTGGCATTATTCCATCTTTATCAAAATGTTGGCATAGGGCCTTGTAACGATGTATACCAATTTCATGTTAAAAATAGTACATTTTCTGGCAAATAGGGAGCGCACAGAAGTAATATGTAACATCTTTTCTCACCATAGTATCAAATGCAATGCGGAGAAAACCTCGTCTCGTATGTTCACCATAGCTGTTTTCTAATTCACGAGTACGTCGACATTGCTGCAAATGAGCTAAAATGATACAGTCCTGCTCTGCTTTATCCATCTCAATGAATGCTAGTCGGTGTTCTCTACATTTTTTCACGACTTCGAGTGATTTGTGGGTAGCATGACCATCTAATACGATTAAAACAGGATCATCTTTGGTAGGTTTGGCATGTTGAATAAAATGATCCAAGTATTGAAGAAAGGTGTTCGAATCCATCCAACCTGTACCATTAGCAATACCAACCATTCCTGGAGAAGCTCCTTTCATGACTTGACGATTAAATTTTGCATGATAAAATACAAAAAAGGGTGGAATATACATTCCAGTAGCCGAAATTCCGCAGCAAACAGTGACATTTTTTCCCCTTTCAGCAGTAACAGCTCTTCCGACCTGTTTCTCTCCTTTTAATGCGATTATTTTGCCTGGTTTATGTACGAAGTTTATTCCAGTTTCGTCGAAAATAAGTACCTGTTGCCCTCCAGGTTTGTTTCTTGGATAGGTAATTGTTTTTATTAAGATAGCGATGTATCTCGCTTAATATTTCGCATATCTTGAAGGTTGACCATGTGCAATCTCTCGTCAACGTTATTTCCGGCATTTTCACGTATTTCGCCGAGTACATATGAAACAGCGATACCAGGAGATAATTTTCCTGAAGATGATAATAAAATGATCACATTTCATGAACAAAAGCTTTTTTCAAATAATTATCTATGTAAATAAGTTACCAGCAATAATAGTACGATCCTCCTTATGTAACGTTCGTGAAACATATGCGTCGAATAGAATTCTCTACATTCACTACTCCAGTGATGTTCCACCATACTTTCATAGTACTTGGACAGGCTAAACTTAATTTATTGGACCCTTGAGATTTATATTTCTTCTTGTTATTATCGATATCAATTCTTTTTGGATCATACGATCGATGACAGATCGTCGCGTACATACTGAAACCTCCCGAGTCCAAAGAAGAAAATTTTACAGGAGGACCAAAAAACTGATTTAAAAATTCATTTATTTATATTTTTAAATACCAATTGATATTTCAAGTTCAAATATTCATTTTGATACGAGGGTCATTCAATAAGTAAACAGACAAACGCTTCTAACTTCGGTAAAAATTTATATTTTTAATGAACAAAATTTTTGTTTTTCAACATAATCCCCCTCTACCAAAATACACTTTTCCCATCATTCCACTTACTTTCGTATTCCAGTAGAAAAAAATTCTTTTGGCTGACTGCGAAGCCACTTTTGGACAAATTCTTCGACTTCCCGATTGTCTTCAGTAGTATAGGAGTCACTTGTGTTCACTTTGACCTTTAGGCTAGAGGTCATTGCGTACCCAAATGACTTCTGGTTTTTAAATTTAAAAAAAAAAAACACTAGTTCAATTTCTGAATTAAATTTATTCAAATAAAAAAAAAACATGTAAATGTATTGATTTGAAAAAATCAACGAAAATTTATAATTACAAAATAGTGTATAAATCAATAACATTAAAATACAAAAATAACCATGAGATACTTGGAAAAATCGTGGAACGATGAATTGAAAAAAAAAAAAAACATTCGCTCGAGTTTCAAACGAGTCACGTACGAGTATTTTTTTTTCCTATACTTTTTTAAAATAGCGTAAATCGTACGTCCATTTGCGAAAAAAAAAACAAATTTACTCGTTTGAGATCACGGAAATCATAAATTGTACACTGCACGGTAGTTCTAAACTTATAAATATTTTCAACGACGATTCCTTACAGGCAACAAAATTAAACGAAAAAATTTAAGCATAAATTAATTAAATAAAAATTTAATCTATTTCCATAATTGGCGTGTCAATTTTTCTTTTTCCGAATCGCTCGTAGATAATCTCCAACGATTCGTCAACGCTCTTTAATGCCGGTATTTGTTTCGCAGCGATGCGCGCTAATTGTTTCAACGAGTCGTAAGAATCGAGAAAGCTTTTTTCGATATCAAGATTCTGAAACAGAAACGTAGGGGAGACCGGGGCAGGGAGGACCACCTAAACGGCGCGGCTTCTCACGCGGCCCTGTTTCATCGAAAAAAAAATGTAAATACACCAATTTGAAGTTACAACCCTTGGCTACAATCCCCCCAAATTTCAAAACCAGATATCAAATAGTTTTTCTTCAATAAAAGAAAATGTACGAAAAGTCAAAATCGACGTTTTCAAAAATGACGGGGCAATTAGGACCACCATTTTTAACGCTGTAAAACGTTAAATAAATGATAAAAAATCGAATATTTTATTATAAATTGGAATAAATGAAAAAAATATTGAATAATTTGTTACAGTTGAATAGGTCTATTCTCAAGATTTTCAGTAATTGTGGAAGCCGAGGAATGGGAACCAACCGATTGGATGACTCCTTTTGGCCTGTTTGATATTTCTGGTTCACACTCATTTGATGACTCTTTGTCTTGTTGTGGAGCTTTTATTTGAATGGAACCTATCTTCTTTTCTGTCGGAAATTTAACTTGCTCTAGTTGACTTTTTATTTTATTGATAGAGTTGTTAATTTCTTTGAGGTTATTTTCAATGCTGTTATTATATTTAGAGTACTTGTCTGTTGTTATCCCAATTTCTATAATCATTTCATTTTGTTTTTCTATCTGTTGCTTTACTTCATTGAGTTTTTCGGACGAATAAAACCTCTCACATGTAATTGCTTGCTGGGCTAAGCCAAGGCAAAAGTCCTCGGAGAATTGGCCATTGAGTATTCTCTGTTCTATGTCTGATGTTATGTTGGCCGGAACATTTGTATTTTGTTTGAGATGTCGAATAATGAAGTCTATATTAGATTTGGAACAAATTATAAATCAGAAAAAAGTAGGATAACTATAAATGAGCAAAAAGTCGAATAACCGATCAGTTTCGATTACATAGATCACAAATGAACTCTTCAATGTCGTCGTCGTCGTCAGCACAGAGGCTATGGGCCCAATTCAGGCAGCTTAAGCACTGCACCCACACCTCTCTTGACACTGAATTCGTGTATGGTTCATTGCAGTATAGGCATACATATTTTTCATCACCAGGTTCGAAGCTGAAAAGAAGAATGAACAAAATTAGAAAATGCAATAGACAAAAGAGTAATTAGGTAGGGTTCTGAAATATTACCGGAGCTTTTTGAAAACCGATGTTACACCGCCAGTTTCACTTTGCCTTTTAGAAGTTTTAGGTTTCGTTTGATTTTTTTGATTTTTTTTTTCGGTTTGATTTTTCTTTTCGGTTTGATTTTTCTTTTCAGTTTGATTTTTTCCTCCTTCAATTTGATTTTTTTCTCTTCTTTTTCCTTTTTTTGTTTAAATTTTTCAGCTAGTTCGTCTTTATTAGGAGTGCTAGTCAGAACTTTGGATTTTTCACGATGTAAATTTGATTTTGATTTATTGGGTATATTTTCACGCATATAAACCAGAAAATTTGAACCAGCGTTCTTACAATCGGATATTATGGTGTGCCGAGTTCATTAGAAAGAAGGGGGAAAAAAAGCGTTTTTAGTCTAATGAAATAACGAGATCAGCAAAAAAGTAAAAAAAAATAAAAAAAATAATAATAATAATACATATTTTTCAAGGTAAAGAAATTGGAGTGAGTAACGATTTAATCACCGACACTTTACTGTCATCAGCTGTCATTCCGAAATTACGTAACATTTGTTTGACAGCGTCTTCATCGTATTCTACATCAAAATTCACTTTATGCGCCGCTGCGTTAGAAAAATCTCCGTAGAGATGCAAATTGTATGTATGAATAACTGTATGTCAACTGTAATTGACGCGCGGAAAGCCATGAGTTCAACGTTGTATTACACAGCCGGTTCAAAAATTATCAGAATTTATTTTTTTTTTTTCTATTTCTATCTTTTTTTATGACATTTTCGATATGACCACCGTTTTCCCAAACAACATGTTCTAAGCGTTTCAAAAAATTCCGAATCACTAGCTCTAACATTCCTACTTCTATGGATTCGAATATCTGAGTGATGTTTTCTTTCAATTCCTCCAAAGTTTGCGGCCGGTTTACGTAGCATCGATCCTTGACATAACCCCATAAAAAATAGTCAGGAGGGTTCAAGTCGGGGCTATATGGCGGCCAATTCCAGCCGCAATTGAAGAGAGCAGGAAAGCGATTAGAGATGACGCGGTTCTTGAAATGTCTACGGAGAAAAAGCAGCGTTTCGTCGGACGTGTGAGGCCTCGCTCCATCCTGTTGAAAGATGAAACGGTTACAATTCGGCATGGCAAACATAACAGGCAGAACTTCGTCCTCCAACATCTCTCGATATGACTCTCCGGTCACGTTGCTATCGATGAAAACAGGACCAATGATTGCGCGCGCGCACAGCGCAGCCCATACAGTCACTCGTTTCGGATGAACGTTGTAACGTCGAATTCGCGCGGATTTTCGGTGCTCCAAATTCGGCAGTTTTGTTTGTTAACGTATCCGTGTAACCAAAAATGCGCCTCGTCACTAAACCGTATGTAACGGAGTTTGGAGCGGTGCGAGGCGAGGTGCGCGCCGAATGTCTGCGCGAATTCGAGCCGTCTCTCTGCTGCGCTCGGCGATAATTGCTGAAACATTTGAATTTTGTATGGAAACAGCTGAATGTCGTCGTTTAGCATGCGATATGTTGTTGACGAAGATACCCCCAGCTCCTGTGACAGCCGAGCGAGACTGGTATTGGGCGTGGCTTGAACAAGTTGTCGCGTCTGCTCAATCTTCTCCGGTGTGCGCGCCGTTCGTTTCGCTCCCACTACTCCCTTCTTGTTATCCTGTACGCTGCCCGTCTGTTCAAATTTCTTCACTAAACGAAGAATAACACTTTTTTTGGGCCATCTATGGCGTTTAACTTTGAAAATTTTACCGTAATCGGCCAAAACTTTTTTTAAATTTCGATTCAATTCATAGTAGGTTTTTATGAAAAATACACGTTCTTCTAAACTATACATTTTACCGGCAAAACTCGATGTAAACTAACCATCTATTAGTGCGTTCGGAATGTTATGAAGAGGGGAATACAGTGCTGCCATCGATAGCGCGCAAAAAGTTACGTGGAGGGAGTTATTTACATTTTTCTCGTGAGCGTCTTTTCTGAAAGACCCTGTATAATGCTGGTGCGTGTTCTTAAGAATGTGGTGTCATTTTGGGCTTATATGCGATAAGCCGACACACATATTATCGGACCGTCACGCTGAGACGGCCCTTCTCAACAGCATGAGAATCGAGTAAAAGGTTGTGGGGCACCCGATGGAGGCAGCAGCGTCTTAAAACAAATAATAAAAACATAATTTGGGCTGCCGTCCTCAGGATTTAATTTAGTTGCTCCAGCATGGCTGCCGGATCATCCCACGGGGGATGATGACCAAAGTAGGTATAGGTCGGGAAAATAAACACGAGGAGGCTAGTTAGCCTAACAAACTTTTATATTTTAATATGAACCAAAACAATCAACGAATCTTATATCTAATAGAACAAATCAGCCTATATGGCTTCAAAACATTATAATTATAAGTAATAAGAAATAAAATAAAAACTTATCTTTTGGTAGGTTACTTGAAGATGGCTCCTTGTATTCCGTCACTAACACTAACCGCGAGTTCACACAATCGAATTAATTTAATTAAAACGTTAAGGAAAATCAATCAAAATTATGTCACATTAATTAATACATTTTATCTATTTTATAGGAAAATCACCAAGGAAGATAGGGAAAAATCTAGAGATAGGGAGACTACGTCTTTTCGCATTAATGGTCAAAAACGTAGTCGTCTACCACTTACGTGGCAAACTCCTACGTTAGTCGGAGCACAACCGGTTCGCCGGTGGTGCACTCTCGCGATATCGAAACTCACACAGTTGGGTAGGCTAGATAACCTACTCAGCCGTGGCGTATTTGGATACTGGACCGGTGATCGTGCATGGGACCAAATACTACGCGCTGATTGGCCCATTCCCTCCACACATTTATATGTATCTATAAATTCCCATATTATTCGCACTATAACGTATTGGTATATATTGTTAGAAAAGGAAAAATTCACAAGACAGGCGGACAAAATCACAATCGACGTCATGATACAAGATGATAAATACACGTGCATCTTTATGAAAAGATCAATATTTCTCGTATTATTTATAATTTTGTTTACCTTCATAGATGGAAATTAGTAACGATCTTCTGAGCGGAATTTTAAGCAGCGATTCATCGTCAAAAGTTTCAATACTGAGTTGGAACATAAGGAATATAATCGCATTAAGTAATAAAAATACATCGGAGCTTCATTCTCCAAATTCTCTAACCCAGGAAATCATATCATCTTCGGTTTTTAGATCTGCTCTTAAAGTGTAGCATTCCTCAGACTCAGATTTGTCGGGGAGAATGATTGTTTAAAAGTTTGCTGGTAGATGTGAAGAGCTTAAAACGAACGTACTGCCGGACATTATGAATATATAACCACATAAGTATAAAATACAAAAGAATCTATACTTTCGTATACATAGGTATGTAGTAAGCGCGTATATAAATACTGATAAGGACGTGTGGAGGGAACTGGCCAATCAGCGCGTAATATTTGGTCCCATGCACGATCACCGGTCCAGTATCCAAATACGCCAGACATTCAGCGAGCAACGTCAGGGATGCAACATACTTTTTTTTGTACTTCTTCTCTCGTTTTAATTTGTTCATTTATTTCCTTCGTTGAATGGTAAGTTATCATATATTTTTTTCAAAATTTTGCCTCCCCGAGGTCTTGGTCAAAAATCAAAAAAACCGCGCGCGTGCATTGGATGAAACTTCCCACTACGCGGTAGCGCCTCGTTCACCGTTGCGTACGGCACCACGTTTGGTCCGTAGTAACTTGCGTAACGCAGCAACGCGCGTAACCGTAAACGAGGCGCTACCGCACAGTGAGAAGTACCGATTACCACGCGCGCGTTTAAGCTCATCGTTAAATAATTTTTTTTATAAAATTTACTGATTTTTGGGTTATGGATTATTGAACATTTTTTGTTTGAAATAATTCCAAGATTAATTTGCAATTTCTTTGTCGTCGAAAAAGTAGATTTTTGCAAAATGCGAAACAAGACTCAAATCAACGTACAAAAATCGACTTTTTCGACGACAAAAAAATCGCAAATTAATCTTGGGAATTATTTCAAACAAATAATGTTTAATAATCCATATAAGTAGATTTTGTAAAAAAAATTATTTAAATGATAAGCTTGAGCGCGCGCGCCTCAATTGGTATCTCTCGCTGTGCGGTAGCGCCTCGTTTACGGTTACGCGCGTTGCTGCTAGGCATATTACTACAGGCCAAACGCGGTGCGGGTACGCAATGGTGCAACGGTGAACGAGGCGCTGCGAGATGGTTGTTGACGAAGAAGTGCGAGGAAGTATAAACACATTTCTATTGGTCGGAGTAAAATTCAGATTCCCTGTCCCTAACGGCTAGTTTCGTTACGTTTCCGAGGTATCATAATCCCCACATTGAATTCGATATTGTCAAGGAGAATCACAAGACATTCATTGACTTCTTTATCACGAGTGACAGTTGAGTGATGTGATCTTCTATTAATGATATGAGACATGATAAAAAAAATTTTTTGCAAAAATATAATGAATACACGAAAAATCCAAAAATTATATGTATTAATGATCACATGAGAAAAAATATTGTAAGGGAAGAAAAAATATAAACGATAAAAAACTATCACAAATAGGGCTCTCCCTGACTAGTATATAAATAAGTCGAATCAACCGAAAAACAAATATCGTCGAATTGCAAATATATTAAAAAAAAACATAAAAATATTAGGTAGGAACGAGAACGATAAACTATATATTAAATCGATGAATATTCAACTGTGAGATGACTCTAGAATGGAAATACTCAAATATATCAGTGTCGTCTTCCATACGGCATCTGTCGAGAATGAGGACGATTTCTATTATAAGGGTGGAATCCAAAATGACTTCGCTACGATTGTTGAGAACGTGTTTGCCATGACTGTTGATGTCTTTGCTGAGGTTGTCGAAAAGATGTTCTGAAAGGCGTCGCACTTCTCGAGGATACTGGCGTTGTA